>JAMKCH010003782.1:0-78671 GCA_023653785.1 Ophioderma brevispina
ACTTATACACTAGCCAATAGTAATGCGGACAAAATTCCGTCCCACCACATACCGTCCCGCACCTCGATCAAATTTTTTTTAAACACATGTATGTGACATTGTGGGGGATCTCTATTTTCATTCTTTGCATGTTAATAGTAGGATAGTTTGACGATATGATCATGTTAAAAATTATTCAAATCCTTGTACTTTTTGATAAAATTATACAAACGTTTGGTGTTAACAGTATGTGTCAAGCTCCGTGCCCGTCCCCACCACATCTGAAACTTGCATTGCGCCATGTAAACACTCTACATCCTTTGCTTCTTTTTGTTGTTTGTATATGTAGTGTTAACTTCTTGTCTCACATACATTAATAGGATCCATTAAAACAACAACTAAAGAGATGCAACTGAAAAGTGCTATCAAATTCCGTCCCGCCAGCAAAAAACGTATTTTTGGCTCTGACCCTGCGGGGCGAGTGAAGTAGCAATGACATTGTATCAATCCAGAGTTTACGGCGGCCCAATTAACTACCAATGGGATTTAGTGGATTACAAATTCAAGCCAGTGATGACATAAATTGCCTCCTGCTCCAGATGCAATAAGTGATTGTGCCGAGTCTTGTGCCAACAATTATTGCCATGTATAATAGACTGAACTGTACAGAACTTACTGGATGTTTCCATCGAATCTGATGAATTCAAAATGTGGGACCTAACCAATGTCCTCCATCCTGGCAGATGAGGATGTCAACCGTGTTTAGAACCAATCACTGTTAAAACAAAGAATAAACACAAATTGGATCGATGTTGTAGCTTGCTTTGATAATTCCATTTTGTGGGCTCATACCAATTAAACCACTCCAAGTGCACTTTTAAAGAAGTTTAAAATATCCACTGGTCTATTTTGCAGCACACTGCCTATCTGGCTGTTTATGATAATCCCGGACTCGTGCAAAGTGAATTACAGTAAACTTATCTTGATAAATCCTATTTGTTGAATTATACCACTTAACACTACAAGAGCAGGTTAAAGCATCTCAATACCAAATACTCCACAATCCACTCTAATACAACACTCGTTCATCCTTAAATGTCTCATACAAAATATACTGCTCTAAAAATTTCTACATTTAAATAATAATAATGATGTCGATTATAACACGCACATATCCACCCTACGGGTGCTCACTGCGCGCTTGCCAATTATTAATTACCACGCTGGGGGCCATCATGAAATCGTCCAATCGTTTCCCTTCATCTAGGTGGCTGCTGGCTAGGCACACAACTCTATCAGCACTTAGATTGTAATAATCCCCAAAACATCTCCCCATAGTTCGCTTGGGTGAACGAGTCAATTGAGACTAAGTATCTTCCCAGGGACACAAACACGTTGACTTCAGCGTGGCTCGAACTCAACACTAATTTTGGATCACAGTCCTGCGCTTTCCGTTGCGCCACACGTGCTCTCACAGTGGTGTGATTATGGGTTTCTATGTACATTGCGACAGGATTTTTGTTATCTTTGTTTAGCCCTCGTCTTACCAAGGGGGTGGCCCCCAGTGACTTTCCCCGGTGAGTTAAGAATGCCAACAGCTTTGGGAAAATGCTCCCATGTCTTGTTTTCTCATTCTTTTTTGTAATTTATCATTTTGTTTTTGTAAATGTACACCTTCACCGGTTAGGGGGACAGGGTATGCCGTCAGAGTGGGGCGCGGGGATTATTTATTTTATTTACTCACACTTATGTTCATGTAAACTAGTCAATTGCCAACCTTTAAAAGTTGAACACCGCAGGACAATCCAATCGTCTTACCTTTATAGTGGTGCAAATGAGAAGATTAAACGAGAACTTAACTGTTCGAAGTTTGATCCTTATTTTATGAATAATAGTGAGTGCGATGTAAACTGAGATACCCGAGTGCGCATGCCGAGTCATTTTTTAAAACAGGATGTGAGGCCATAGATGAACCCTCATTTTCTGATACGGCCAATTAGATTACAAACAGAGACATTACCTAATTTAGAGTTTGATCTTGCATGGGCACAGGGTGAGGAGGGCCATTTTACATCGCACTCCCATTCTTCCTAAAATAAAGGATCAACTTTTCGAACAGTAAAGATTCTCGGTTAATCTTTCTGTTTTATTCCTATGCTTCGATGTAAAACTGAAGACCTTTAAAGCCTCTCTGGGCTCAGATCCTATAAATGGTTTCACAACCAATTTTTTTTTTTTATAAACTTTCTTTTCAGCGCAACCCCCAACACCACAATTGGTGTTCAATGTTCACACATGAGCACATCATCTTTAACTAGATAATCATGATCATATGTGCGGTTCCGCTTTAACACTAAAAGCCTGAGAAACCAATGTTTCTTTTAACTGGTCCACTTTTTTACCTACATGTATATGTTGTCTTTTGTGACCGTTGCATTTTTATAATGGCTTGCAAAAATCTCAAACAATTTCACCAATTTTGCTCTCAGTGGAATTTGCACTTGAACAATACAAAAGACTTTCAAGATTTGGACATGTCAGTGTATCCTTGATGATCCACCCAACACAAAGAAATATATTTAAACCCTCAAAACTCAACCTGTTTATTTCTTCCCAGGGAATTTTGAAAAGTAGAAATGACCTCCTGCAGATTTATCATCTTTTTTAGCTCTTTGAACTACTTTTCAATTTTTTTAACATTTCTCTTTCTCTAAACACTCAATAAAGGTCAAATTCACTTCCCCCCCCCCCCCCCTTCGCATTTACTTATTTGTAGTTAGAGTCCCACATGGTAATGTAGCTCTCTGTATGTTTGCATTAACGCTTAACTGATGTCCTTTCAATAAGTGATAATTGTATGAGTCTTCTGTATAAGTCTATTTTTGTAGAACTTGCGGTTGCAAATTTTGTTTTGCGGCTGGCAATGGACATTCTTGTAAAATTGTGAATGTTTTTTTTTCTCATTCTCTTTCTCTCGGCCCACCCCGCAGTTGCTAAATTCTGACTGGGTGCTTTGTTAGAAGAGCTGATGCCGATGCCGTACTGTAGAATGGGCTTTGATACCCTAGTATCTCTACCTGCTACCTGCTGCGTCCAATAACAGACGCAACCAGCGTGATATAGTGTCCTTGGACACTGCTCGAAAGCTGAGGGTTTCTGACACTTATAATAATTGGCGTTAGTAATTCCTCGAGGATGTTTGTACACCCAGAGGTAATGTGTTAACCCTTGCATACACCTAGTCGCCTATCTGGCGGGTAAGCTTGCAGATTCAGATTGAATCCATATACCTGTCTTGCTTGCTTTACTAAGTCTGCAACAACAAACAATTGCATTGTTCTTTAACTTCATATTTCTATTCTAAGTGGAGCGTCCCCCCCCCCCTGACTTCTTCGGCAGACAACAAGGCAATAAGCATACACGTTTCATGTTAATCTCTAAGTTTTTCATAGAAGTTATGGGGGACAAACTTCGAAGATAATTAAACTAACCGCACATCCCATCTTTCTTTATAGCGGAGCGGCGGGTGGGTGCAAAAAACAATACCCCTTTTAACAAAGTACTTTATTAGTGGGTGGTCCCACAGTTGGTCGGGTCACCTGTTCAGACAAGGAGGGAAACAAGGCACAACGGGCATAACTATGAGTTTGTTCATAAATTGAAGTCAAAAACTTAAAACCTGTTTGGAACATGAGCTTGGAGTGGCGTAAACTTATTATCTGTGCAGAACCAATCCCTTCTTGATATATCCTTGCATACTGCTTCTCTTTTTGGACAATTCGCCCAGAACTTATATGATGTCGCTGTTGTTTTGGACGTCTAGCTTCCGGCTATCTGGAAGGATTCCCTGATATCTGCACAAGCAAATCCATGGAATTATTTAGTGGGTGAGGAATTTTTGACCCTGGCAGGAGACAATTATCACACCTGCACAATGTCAGGCCACTGCCCTTATCATGTTTTTTTTTCATTTTGGGGTACCATTATTGAGTGGCCAGGTTGGCACTACTACATTCCCTCTGCTTTCTCCTCCGTGCTAGCTTATTTCAAACCACCGCCATCAGCAAAATGGGGAATGCATAGAAAAAGTAATTGACCAATCTATGTCGCATCCCGCTTCAGCATCTGGATCAGGTTCCAGGATACATAAACGTGTATTGTGCATTGAGCTGGATTTGTCGAATAATTCTATTCTTGGCATACCAAAGGCTTTTGTGATTTTCCTAAAATAATTTTTTTTGTTCCAGCATCCATTCTGTCTGTTTCGTCTTTAAAATGCCGGTGCCAGAACATATTACAAAACGCCCGGCATAATGTGCAGCCGTTACTCCCCAAATAGTTCTGGAAATGCACCATTCCCAAAAGAGCCTTTGCCAAGGAAGTGCATTTTATCCCCCGGGCTTGAAAAGCAAAGGGGGATTATCTATCAGTCAAGGCGTCGGTGTCGGCGTCGGCCCGTCGTCGGGCGGCGGGGTCCAACACAATCTTGGACCTCATAAACATGAGACCCATAAGGGTTATGGTGATTAACTTGGTTGATGGGATCGGACTGCTCTGCCCTTCATCTGATTAGATTATATGGTCGTGGCATATGCTAATTAGGTACTAATTTGCATATTAATGATTAATTTGGGGTATTTTTCCAACACAACTTGTGAACGCGATAAATGAGACCTAGGTATGGTGATGTCCTTGGTGGTGGTATCGACAAACGACTGGCCATGCCCTTCATTCATTCTATTAGATTATGGGCGTGGCATATGCTAACTTGGTCCTAATTTTGCATAATTAATGGTTTAATTTGGGGTATTTTCCAACCCAATCTGTGAACGCGATAACATGAGACCCTAAGGGTTATGGTGATGTACTTGGTGGTGGGATCGGACTACCATCCCTTCATCTGATTAGATGATGGGCGTGGCATATGCTACTTAGGTAACCTATTTGCATAATTAATGAGTTAATTGGGGTATTTTTTTACCCAAGAAAGCTTGTGAACACTATCTGAAGATCACATAAGTCCTATTTTGATGAACTTGGTGGAGGGGTGGGGAATCTGTACTCGCGCTCTCGCTCTGAGTTAAGGCTTTTGTGGCCAGGATAGTCTGAATTAAATAGCAATTGCAATTTATGGGCTAATTGGGGTATTTTCACCCAACAAAACTTGTGAACAACTATCTGAAGATCCAAGTCCGATTTTGAGTGAAACTTGATGGAGGTTGGGAATCATTTACTCCTCCGCGCTGAGTAGGTTTTTAAGGTGTTTTGTCCGGGTTTAAGAGGGTTGTCCGCTTTATAGGGGGTTGTTGGGTTAAGGGGATGTTGGGGTTTAAGGTTGGTTGTCTGGGTTTAAAAAAAAGGGGGTTGTCCGTTTTTAAGGGGGGTTGTCAGGGACTTAAGGGGGATTGTTGGGGTTAAGGTGGTTGTCCGGGTTAAAGGGGTTGGTCCGGGTTTAAGGTGGGGTGTCCTGGGCTAAGGGGGCTTTTTTGTGGTTTAAAGGTGGTTGTTCACGAGTTTAAAGGGATTGTCCAGGTTTAAAGGGAGTGTGTCCAGTTTAAGGGAGTTGTCTGGGCTTAAGGGGTTGTCCAAGCCGTTAAGGGGGTTGGTTTGGGTTTAATGGTATTGTGGGGTTTATGTGGTTGTCTTGGTTTAAAGGGGGTGTCCGGCTGTGTTCAGGGGTTGGTCTGGGACTTAAGGGGAATGTTGGGTTTACGGTGGGTTGTCTGGTTTAAAAGGGGTTTGTCCCGTGTTACGGGGGTGTCTGGGCTTAAGGGGGCTTGTTGTGTTAAGGTGGGTTGCACAAGTTGAAGGGGGGCGTTGTCCTGTTTAAGGGGGTTTTGTCCTGTTTAAGGGGGGTTGTCCAGCTATAAGGGGGTTTTCCAGCTTTAAGGGGGGTTGTTGGGTTAAGGGGTGATTTTTTGGGGTTTAAGGGGGGGTTTGTCCAGTTTTAAGGGGGGTTGTTGGGGTTTAAGGGGATTTTTTGGGTTTAAGGGGGTTTTTGGGTTTAATGGGTTTTGTGGCACATAACACGCGTATGCATGCGCAGACCACACGTGCATGCGCGTATGCGCGCCTGTGCGTATGCATGTGCGGACGTTGCACATGCGGTTTTTTGTCCCCCCTGGTTTTAAGGGGGGGTTGTCTGGGCTTAAGGGGGAGTTTGGGGTTTAAGGGGATTTTCCGGGTTAAAGGGGTTGGGTCCGGGTTTAAGGGGGTGTCCTGGGCTTAAGGGGGCTTGTTGTGTTTTAAGGTGGGTTGCAAAGAGTTTAAGGGGGGTGTTTTGCCCAGGTTTAAGGGGGGTTGTTGGGGTTTTAAGGGGATTTGGTTTAAGGGGGTTTTTGCAGCTGATTATTTAAAATTTTTAAACCGCTCCCCGCCAGGGGGGTTTACGGTTCGAGAAACCGCGACGTGAATTTTTGTGACTTGGTACCACCCATATTATGAATATAAGCAACTGCAGTTGTAGTTTCCAACCTGAGCAGTACGTGAATATTTCTCTGGTCTTTGCAGTAGGATTTGATAGCAAAAAATGTGGCAGCAGCTCAAGATAAGTTATCCCCTCATTCTTCATTTAGTTCACTTTCCTTCCACCTACCACCTGTGTGAGTGATTCTCATTGGTTGCCCCCCCAACCAGCTTTGGATGCGTCCGATTCCAGATTATGTCCTGGGTGCCTCTGACATTTTGTTTTTTGGCTGTTTTGGTATAACATTACTTCATTCCTCCACCATACAAAAGGTCTAGTTTGTATAATGGTCAGAAATGGGCCTTTATTAATTTCATGCTATCATTTTGTCTTTTTTCAAGACCTCTTATAATGTAGTTGTGCATAATCCATCAGCTGGGATGCTGCACAATTTTCCCTATCACACTGCAGCATTTCTAATCAGGGGTGCTTTACATGCTAATAGTTTGTGGCATCCTTGAACATTTCTTGTTTTTTCTCATCAGGTTACGGTACTGTCATATTTTATATGTGTTGATACAAATCCAAGAAATTGATTTTCCTTGTCTTGGTTCAAAATACCATTTATCGGGAATGGCACTATGAACCCCTAAATTTTCCAGTACCCTTGGGATCATTTAACCGTAGATTTGTCTTTTTTCTTTTGTAGAATTATATGCAATCAGTCATCGATATATGCCATAACCATATGACCTTTACCTCTTAAGAAAGACAAAGGGGGTTTAAGAATCTCAGTGAACAACCTGGGCCCAGAACTTAGGCCATTTGGTAATGCAGTAACTTGTACAGCATGCCTTTCCATAAGATTTCAAGTACTTTGTATCAGATTCACTAATTGGAACAGAATAATATGCACCTTTGAGATCGACTGAAGCCATATGAGTCCCAGGGTACATAATGATTAATCATTCCGCACATGTATCCATTTTTAAAATGTTTAAATTCAACTATTCAGTAGGCTTGATAGGGAGGTCAAGAATAACTCTAAAGCTTCCATCTTTCTTCGGCCTAAGCGAGATGTTAGGACACTATTGTATTGCGCCCTTTCTCGCTGTGATCGAACAATCACTCCTTTTGATAGGAATTTAATTTATTTCTATGTCTAACTGCTGCAATTCATTTAAGTTAAGTCTATAATGGCTAGGTATATTCGTGGTAAGCTGAGAGGTGACCCACTGCAAAATTCAAGATTATAGTCCTGGATGGCATTCAAAATACCCCGGGTCAGAGTAGAATTCCTCACTCATGCTATCTGATTTCATCGCCCCCACGACAGAAGTCTTGATGATTATACATTCAGCTGAGATATTTGATTTGACTTACCTACCTCCTCTGGGGTAGGACAGCTCACGCTGTGAGTTCTACTTCTGTTGGCCTTGAGTCTGAGACTTGTTTTGGCGTTTGGGCACATTGTACTCTGCTCGGCTCTCGGCTGGGATACGGGCGTACATCCTCTCTGCGGCGAAATAAGCTTGTTTCTTCTCCTCGTTGGGATTTATCCCTAAACACGGCGGTTCTCGAACCACAGTTCGCCTGCTTTCGCGTATAGCTGTAAGACAGAGCAGCAGAAAGATTGCTAATTTTCGAATACAAGGTGTCCCAAAAAAGGTGTGCAAGCGATAACAGCGGGGATGCGATATCCTCACCTCTCCACCCCCCACCCCAAAAACCCCGCACACCCTATCCGCCCCCAACATCCCCCACATCCTACAACACCCCATACCCTCCCCTACACCCCGCAACCCCCACCCTTACGCAACATCCCTCAATACCCCAGCCCCCTGCCCCAACACCCGAAACACCCCCACCCCTCCCAAACACCCTTTCAACACCCCACCCCACACCACCGCAACACCCTCACCCCCTCCCCAACACCCCGCAACCCCCTACCCCCCCGCCCCAACACCCCGCTCCCACACTCCGCAACACCCATCCCCCTCCCCAACACCCCAAACCACCCCGACACCCACACCCCCTCTCCAACCCCCACCCCCGTCCCCAACACCCCCAACAACCCCACCACCCTCCCGCAACACCCCACCCCCCTCCCAGACCCTCGCACTCCCCACTCCTCTCCCCAACACTCGCAACACCCCACCCCCTCCCCAACACTCCGCAACACCCCTCCCCACCTCCCACAACACCCACCCCTTCCCAACACCCACCACCCGCCCCGCTCCACACACCCAATCCCCCCCCCAGCACCCTGCCACACCCCCCCGCTCCGCAACTTTCATCCCCTCCCTGCACAACCCACCCCTCCCCACCCCCGCAACACCCCACCCCGCACCACGACCCCCAACCCCCCTCCCCAACATCCGCAACACCCAACACTTCCGCACACCCACACTACTCCGCACCCCCTCCCCTTCCCGCAACAACCCACCCCCTCCCCAACACCCCGCAACACCCCACCCCCCTCCCCAACAACCCCCGCAAGCACCCGTCCCCCTCCCCAACACCCCCACCCCCTCCCCCTACATCCCACCCCCTCCCCAACACCCCCACAACACCCACCCCTCCCAACACCGCTCAACAAGCACATCATCCCCACCACCCGCAACTACGTCATACCCCTCCCCAACACCCCCCCCTCCTCACACTACCAACCGCCAGCACCCCACCCCCCCCCGACACCCGCAACTCCCCGAACACCCCGCAACACCCCACCCCCTCCCTAACACCCCGCAACAACCCCACCCCCTCCCTAACACCCTCAACTACTCCCCACCCCCTCCCCAACCCCCCACAACACCCACCCCCTCCCTAACACCGAACACCCCTCAGGCACCCCACCCCCCTCCCCAACACCCCTCACACCCACGGGTCCCCCCTCACCAACACGCCCACCCCACCCCACAAAAACCCCACCCCCCTCCCCAACTGCCCCCCTCTCCAAAGCCACCCTCTCCAACTCCCCTCCCAACACCCCACCCCCTCCCCAACCCCCTTCAACACACCATACGCCCTTCCCCGCAACACCCTCACACCCTCCCCCCCTCCCCACCCCCCCCTCCAACCAACCACACCCCCCCTCCCCAACACCCTCCGCAACACCCCATCCCCTCCACCAACCACCCCTCATCCCCCAACCTTTCCCCACACCTTCACTCCCTACCTCAACCCCACGCCCTCCCGACCCCCACCCCCTCCCTAACGCCCTCGTCCCCCCACCCCCTTCATCTCACCACCACTCCCTCCACCAACACACCCTCTTCCATCCCCTGTTCTCCACCCCCCCCCCTCCCCAACACCCTGCAACTCCCCACCCCTCCACAACAACCCCTCTCCTTCCCCAACAACTTAACTCCCTCTCAACACCCACTGTCATGTAACCCAGAAATTTTGCATATCCAATTAATGTTTCAGCGATAGAGCAATTACGCATATGTATTAGATCAAGTGCACACAAAATGCCCCTTTAATTGGGCCCCATGCACTTTTATCTAACTATGATGCACACAAAAGATGTTGGCCGACTATTCTTTCATGTAGCAAAGGAATTTTGCCTATCCGAGATACCGTTCAGCGACAACCATTATGCATAGTTAATTAGCTCATTTGTACATACCTACGCAGCCGCAATATCACATAGTTTCAATGCAAAAAAGATGCTCACCAAGACATGCTGCATGTAGTGAAGGAATTTGTGTATCCAAAGTACTGTTTAAAAAATATAGCTTATGCAGATTTTATGCCTATTAATTAGCTCATTTGCATACCTAATTAACCCAAAATACGTCCAAAATCTTAAATCAGGTCGAGAGCTCTTCACCCTGCTTCCTTACACCATTACTCTTATATGCCTTACTGAAACTTAGATACTTTACATCAAGCTTTTTTTCTTAAAATTATGCAATTGACACCTCAATTAAGCATATTTTACGCCCAAAGACCACTTTGAACCCAATTATGATTCACAAAAAGATTAGGAATAGGAATTGTTTTTCATGCAAGCGAAGGATTTTCCTATCTCCGATTACGGTTTCAAGAGATACGTAATTACGCATATTTAATTAGCTCATTTGCATACCTAATAAGCCGCATATATCCGCACTTTCCATTCAAATTGCAAAAAAGAGGCGCACCATGATGCTTTTCATGCAGTGAAGAGAATTTTCTGTATCCGATGTACCATTTCAAAATAAAAGCAATTACGGCTGATGTTTGCATTATTAATTAGCCTCATTTGCATACTTAGTTTTGACCCGAATACGACCGAAATCTAATCAGTTTCGAGAACTTCCAGCCCCGTCCCTCCCTTCCAACCAGTTACATCATCATACCCTTACACTGAACTCCAGAAAACTTCTACACAATCCTTACCGGGAATTTTTAATTATGCCAATTAGATACTTAATTTAGCATATTTTAAACGCCCAGAATCTAATCAGGATCGAGAACTCATGGAACCGCTTCTTTCCACCAATCCACCAAGTTACAATCACACCGGACCCTTACGGACTCCAGATAAATCGTACCGCACGTGAACCGGACGTCGAGCACATACCGCATTACAACAGACAGACGGACGGACTACAGTACAGACAGAAAAGTGGATTCCTACTACGCCTCCTCTCCTGCCGAACAAAGTTCAGCGAGACCAAAGGGGCGAATCGGCCTTAGGCGTTGGGGCATTTTCTGGGCATGTCTGGTGAGTATGACCCATACTGGATGGAATCTCTCCTCCCAACACTAAGGTTGAACTTTTTCACCTACGCAGTCCAGCTGACGCTTGGGGTTTCTTCATCCAGTCGTGGACATTTTGCCAATATCCTCTCCGAACAGATACCGGTTGCTTTACTGCGGGGCGACACAAGTGAGAATATTTTGGAGTTTAATCTCCGGTTTGAATCTCCTTCTGGACACACAGCTCAGAATTGGGCATTTGCCATAATGCCAAGGGCGTTTTGAGTATCACTGTCGGTATCCCGCCTCCTTGGCTTGTCTGCCACCCATGCCTGTAAATCCCCTTAATGAGGGGGCGCTGGACACGCTGAACTTTCAAGTCAAGTCGTAGAGCGGGCTTAGAGGAAATGCTTTCCCAATTGTGGGGGTTTACCTTTGGCACAATCAAATGCCAGCATTGCTATGGTCATGGGTCTACTAACTTCTGTAAGTCTCTGCTAGTGTTCCTTCTGCGATATTTGGTATAGCATAAGGTCGTTCAAGCTAATAGCCCATAGTCTCGTCAAGGGGGTGAACCCATGTCAGTGGGTGCAGCAAATCTGCAAGCAAATCCCTATTCTCACTACGGCTGTGCCGGGCTCTATCTATCATTTGCGTTAGTGCCCTTAATAATCGTCCACGGCATTATCCAGCTCAGTCAGCTGCTACAGCATCGCCAGCCTCGCTAGTTCCGAGATTAGATTACTGGTTGCATCATTTTAGTTGCGTATCAGTGGATGCATCTTCAAATATCGTCCTCATCGGCGAATTCACCACCCATCGCTTGCATCACAATGTTCTGAAAACGGCAATTCTGCGCCGATTGAGCTTCAAGAATCCCTTCCATACGATTCATTTTGCCTCCAAACCGTCCATTCGCCCGATAGGCACGCTACCGCTAGATTCTGGTCATTCCCCGGTACCTTAGATACCGTGTGCGGGGTCTTCTCTTGTCCAGTGATCGGAGTTTTCGCCGAAGTTTTCGGGCCGGTATCGCCAGGGCTTGCCTTGCTTCCGGTACGTCCCGTGTGATTGCCACTTGCTTTCGATCGTTTCCGATCTCGCGTCTTTTTTGGTCTTTTTTACCATTTTCGTGATTTATCCCCAATCATGTAGGTTCACAGGACCTCTTGGTCGCTCTGCATCCTAGTTTTAGGACGATACAACCCAAATTTTTTGGTGAAATTTCGGAAAATCGTCGTTTTTCAGAGCAAAATGTAAAAGCAGTTGCTGCTTTTTGCACACGCAATCGATATGACTACGCCGCATGCGCACTCCGGGTATCCTCCAGTTACGCGAACGTATTATGAATAAATTGTATTTTTGCCTATTTTTGGTGGAATCTGACCATTTTGCCGACTCGGTATGAAATTATGACGATGACTACTAGGTTTTTCATACTTATTTGGGTATCAATGGAAAGAAGAATACCGTAGCTACCCCTCTGTATCAAATAGTAAGCACGGGGGTGGCAACCCCCCTTGTAAAAACCGTGTTACAAAAAAAAACTTGGCTAGATATGGGTAACAAAGTTTAATCTGATGTTTAGCACTGTTATATGTAAATAATTTGCTCTACCGCCACTCGACCCGAACAGAGCTACAAGCATTCCGGTCTAGCAGAAAATCCAAGAGGATGGCAAGAATCAACTTCTTACTCTAACAAATCAGAAGATCTTTTTTTACATCTGACGGTTAAAATGGAGACTTGCTACCATAATTAAAATTTGTATGAAACTCATTGAAATTTATGCTGAAATGTACAAGAACATGGTAATTGTCACCATTTTGAAAACATATGGCTGCCTGTCTTAATGTTCTCTTAATCTAGCTTTATCTTTCCAGAGACTTTTAGTTGTTTACATGCACCAAAACTAGCTCCCTAGCACATTCACAACTCGAGAACTGATTGAAAATATACCAAACTGGAAAGCCATTTGAAAACCAAGATGGCCACCATCTGCCCACCTCGGGAATTTCCATCAAACTTTCTTGTTCTCTGGGACCTACTTAAGGTATCTAACTATGTTGTGAGGCTTTAATCATGAAATCCAGGATTCCACTAGTCCCCCTTGACTAAAAACCTGAGATATTTAAAAGCTGTAAAAATATCCAGAACAATTTAAAATGGTAAATGTTTCAGATGAATACAGGTGTTTCAAATGTTCAAATCCTCTGGATTTTGCAAGTCCATCATATACTAAATCTTGAACATTTTACGCTGTACAACTGTCCAAGCATTTCCAAAATGTTAATATTTCAGAGATACAGGTTTTTTTGCCCTTATTTTGTCATATGGCCATCTTTGATTGCATGTTGCCTTTGTTTTTTTTTTTTTTTCATTTTCCACATTGAATAAAGCAAATGGCTGAAGTTGTTTTTCACCTATGTGGAATTGCTGGGGTGTTGAGGGTGCTAATAATTGACCCCAATTTTAATGTGCAATGAGAGATTTCAATACAGGTTTCGCCACGGGGGTGAACCCATGTCAGTGGGTGCAGCAAATCTGCAAGCAAATCCCTATTCTCACTACGGCTGTGCCGGGCTCTATCTATCATTTGCGTTAGTGCCCTTAATAATCGTCCACGGCATTATCCAGCTCAGTCAGCTGCTACAGCATCGCCAGCCTCGCTAGTTCCGAGATTAGATTACTGGTTGCATCATTTTAGTTGCGTATCAGTGGATGCATCTTCAAATATCGTCCTCATCGGCGAATTCACCACCCATCGCTTGCATCACAATGTTCTGAAAACGGCAATTCTGCGCCGATTGAGCTTCAAGAATCCCTTCCATACGATTCATTTTGCCTCCAAACCGTCCATTCGCCCGATAGGCACGCTACCGCTAGATTCTGGTCATTCCCCGGTACCTTAGATACCGTGTGCGGGGTCTTCTCTTGTCCAGTGATCGGAGTTTTCGCCGAAGTTTTCGGGCCGGTATCGCCAGGGCTTGCCTTGCTTCCGGTACGTCCCGTGTGATTGCCACTTGCTTTCGATCGTTTCCGATCTCGCGTCTTTTTTGGTCTTTTTACCATTTTCGTGATTTATCCCCAATCATGTAGGTTCACAGGACCTCTTGGTCGCTCTGCATCCTAGTTTTAGGACGATACAACCCAAATTTTTGGTGAAATTTCGGAAAAATCGTCGTTTTTCAGAGCAAAATGTAAAAGCAGTTGCTGCTTTTTGCACACGCAATCGATATGACTACGCCGCATGCGCACTCCGGGTATCCTCCAGTTACGCGAACGTATTATGAATAAATTGTATTTTTGCCTATTTTTGGTGGAATCTGACCATTTTGCCGACTCGGTATGAAATTATGACGATGACTACTAGGTTTTTCATACTTATTTGGGTATCAATGGAAAGAAGAATACCGTAGCTACCCCTCTGTATCAAATAGTAAGCACGGGGGTGGCAACCCCCCTTGTAAAAACCGTGTTACAAAAAAAAACTTGGCTAGATATGGGTAACAAAGTTTAATCTGATGTTTAGCACTGTTATATGTAAATAATTTGCTCTACCGCCACTCGACCCGAACAGAGCTACAAGCATTCCGGTCTAGCAGAAAATCCAAGAGGATGGCAAGAATCAACTTCTTACTCTAACAAATCAGAAGATCTTTTTTTACATCTGACGGTTAAAATGGAGACTTGCTACCATAATTAAAATTTGTATGAAACTCATTGAAATTTATGCTGAAATGTACAAGAACATGGTAATTGTCACCATTTTGAAAACATATGGCTGCCTGTCTTAATGTTCTCTTAATCTAGCTTTATCTTTCCAGAGACTTTTAGTTGTTTACATGCACCAAAACTAGCTCCCTAGCACATTCACAACTCGAGAACTGATTGAAAATATACCAAACTGGAAAGCCATTTGAAAACCAAGATGGCCACCATCTGCCCACCTCGGGAATTTCCATCAAACTTTCTTGTTCTCTGGGACCTACTTAAGGTATTCAATTAGTGTTATGCTTTAATCATTGAAATCCCACAGGATTCCATATTCCTCCTTGACTAAAAAACCTGAGATAATTTAACGCTTAAAACTATCCAACATTAAAATGGTAAATGTTTCAGATGATACAGGTGTTTTCATGTTTCAAACCTCTGATTTGCAAGTCCTTTCATATAGCTATAATCTTGACACTTTTAAGCGTAAACAATGCCAGAAGCATTTCAAAATGTTTATCTATTTCTACGATGATCCAGGGTTAATTTTGGCCTATTTTATATTGCCATCTTTTGATGCTGTGGTGCGCCTTTGTTTCTTTTCCCACATATTAATAAAAGTCAAAATGCTGAAGTTGTTCACCTATTGGAATTGTGGGTGGTTTAGTGTGCTAATAAGTGACCCAATTTTAAAGGTGCAATGAGAGATTTCAATAACAGGTGTCGCCAGCGGTAACAGACCGATCCCCGGAGGGGTAAGACTCAGAATTTTCCCCCATTTTTTCCTCCGGCTCGCTTCGCTCGCCGGGTAGACCCTATTTTTTTGTCCAGACGGTTCACCGAAATTTCTTGAGGGGGGGGGGGGGGGATGGAGAGCCACTTCGACCTGATCACCCACACAACACATGCATACCACATATTTATTCTCCTTCTCCGTCCCTCCCCTTTTTTCTTATCTCTGTTCCCTTCTCCTTCCCCTTTTCTTCGCTCTTTTTCCCTTCTCCTTTCCCTTTTCCTTCTCTTTCTCCCTCTTCTTTCCCCTTCTTCTTCTCCCCCTTCGTCTCCTCGTCCCCATTTTTTAGCTCTTCTAGCTTCTCCTTCTTCTTCCGGCCCCATTTAGTTCGTTGCCCGGGGGGGCAGTCTGCCCCCCTGCCCCCGCCCCCCTCCACCACCTCCCCCCCCCCCCCCCCCCCCCCCCCCCCCCCCTCGCCCCCCCCCCCCCCACCCGCGGCGGCGTTCCCCGATCACCACCTCGGCGGCGTCCCAAAGTCTGGTTTCCCTTCCCCTTCTGAGGTGTCCCTAAAAAATGTGAAAATTGTTTTTTTTTTTGCCCTGATGTAAAGCTTTTCCATCAAAAAATATCCCCATCTGAAAGGATTAAGCTGAATAACTTTTTTTTTGGTACAAAATTGTGAAATTTCCTTATTTCGATAGGAGCAGTACAAATTCGGCCTATGGTTTTATATTGAAATGTAAACAAGTCACAATCAACCTTTTCCCCTCTCTTTTAAGACATGTAGCCCAATACAAGGTAAGAGAATCTAGAGTGTCTAATCTATATGAAAAATAATATTTTGACAAAATATTGGGTGCCTCAAAATCTCTCGTTGCAACCTCTGTTAAAGGTACCTTCTGGTAGAATGTTCCGGTATGTCTATGCTTTGGTGTGTCCCTGCCCTACGGCAGAAGACACAGGGATCGTGTTGTCCACTGTTTTACTTTGTCTGTTGTTGAAAAAAGGTTACATTTGCCTGTAATATCCTCATACTTTGAGGTTTCCACCAAATTGGTCACAGGTGTAACATGGCATCCCCATTTGTTGAGAGGTCAAAGGGTCACATGCCAAGGTTAAAGGTCAGCATTCCCAATGTTTAAAGGTCATGTGAGGTCAAGAGTCCTAAATGGCTGAAAATGTAAAATTGGATTTATTTGAAAAGTTTACTTCAATTGGAACCAACCTTGGTTTTGAGTTTACATGCAAACCCCATTTGTTTATGAAGTCCCGTGTCACATATAAAGGTCACATATAAAGGTCAAAGGTCACATATAAAGGTCAAAGTCACATATCAAGTCATAGGCTCACATATAAAAGGTCAAAGGATGTTCGGCCTTTCATTCCTATCCACCTATGGCAGGCGACACGTAGCGCTCCCGAGGACCGATGTATTTTTATTTTTTTACAATCACTTTCAGTGGAAAAAGTGTCACTTTACAAATTTTCACAGCTTCAGCCAAACATTTAAGGCCAATTAGAAATACAAAGGTTATGAAAGTACATATACAAATGTACATGTACAGATGACATGTGATAATAGTCGCTAAATTTCTGTCCTCTTTGCAGGCCAGGAATGGGGCAGAAATTGCTGAAATCGGGAACTAGTCTCATAGTCGAATAGAATACGCTACTCTGGATAATCATTTACCCGCAGCAAAAGAGGTGCGTTACAAAATCCACTAAGTAAACAAAAGTCAAACTTGAAACCTACAGCACATATGAAATCCAATCGATCACCACTTTTTATCTTTTATTATCAACAAGTAATTGTTGCCATACATTTTTTCATAATTACATGCTGTTTTGTAGAGATTAACCGATATTTGGTATCGGACATCGGATCGGGGCGGGGGGCCGATTTTGGCAAAATCGGATGGCAAAAATATGTCATAGGGCTGCCGATTAAGCTGATTAACTAGACGAAGTATAATGGGTATTTTCCCAGTTTTTAAGTAAAACATTAGACAAGAGTGTGCTCAAAGGTAACCTTTCCTCCAAATTCCTCATCGGAATCGGAACATGAAGCAAATGTGGCCTGCACAGATTTGTTGATATAATCAATCGTTGCCAATTCCTAAGTTTAAAGAATTTGTACTTGGTGGCGATCTTAACATATGGGGCAAGTCGTCGGATCGGTGGATCGCCCGGATACTACAAAAAAATATCGTCCATCGGATCATGCAAGGAACCCTGGAATCGGTTAATCTCTAGCTGTTCTCACATGTCTCACTCATGTTGTTAATTAACATGCTGTGAACTTAGGGTCATTTTGCCTCACATTGTGTATTTTCAATTTAGTAAATGTTTTTGATTCAAACAAATCAATCTGGCCAAAGAAAAGGATTTTTGATCGCGCTTCAATTCAATCCTAACATTATAACAATTGATTCACATTATATTAATGTATAAAATAGGAGTTTAAATTTATTTGTTTCAAATTCTGGCAAAATATGATCTAATTAGATCATTCTTGCCTAAGGGCCAAACAAAAATCAATTTGTTTTCTGTAGGTCCCTATCCAAATGAGAGTTTTTGTCAATTTTTTTAAAAGGATTCTCTCAATGCTTCAAATCACACCAAATACAAGGTAAATCAAAACAGATCAGCCAGTATTTTACTGTAACATGAGTATTTTATAACAAATATCAATTTGGAATGACAAGTTTTTTCTAGTGAAATTTTCTAACTTTGAGACATTTTTTGTAAGAACAATTTCAGTTCTGAAATGTGATAAGTACACAGCAAAAAAATGCAAACAAACTTCTGTTTGTTTGTCTGTTTTTTGTGTTATAATTAATGGTGGGGGACATGCCAACAACCCTTGTCCCCCATTACTATACCTTACCCATCAAAATAAAAAATATTTTGGTATCGGAAGAGATATATTGTCTCTCACGACCCTCATTGAAATCTAAGGCCCAGAAATTTTTTCTTTTGAACAAAATGTCTCCCAAATGTGGTCAATCACTTCATTAACATACCTTCTCCTATGGGCCGATTATTACACATTTTTTGTTTTTTAACGGCTTAGGAGCCACGTAGAAGAGTAGAAATGTGGTGCATACCCATGTTTGGGATACCAGGGATTCAATTAAACCACAGCATCGTCTTACTTGTAACTGATTTTGGTTTGGCTGCCATCTTGAATTTCAAAAAATGGCCCCATTTTAAATTATGTTATGTTTCTATATCCTTGGCGTTGAGCAACGTGGAAGACGTAAAACGGTAGGTAATATACCCATGTTTGTGATAACTGGGATTAGCTAGCTGGCTTACTTGTATCTAATTTAAGCTTTTGGCCGCCATCTTTGGATTCAAAATGCCTCCATATCTAATACACTTGTTTTTAAATCCTCAGCATACCAGTAATAAAGTAAAAGTCTAAAAATGGTAAGCGATTGCATGTACTATGATGATCATTCCAAATCACTTGCAAGGTTCCTATTTTTCATGAGCAACTCGCCACCAGGGAAGATTTCAAAAATGCCGCCACTAGACATTTTTTATGTTTTTGAATTAATAATTAATGTTATGAAATGACACCCAAATATCAGTATCAATTACAGATTCTACCTATTTTTAAACACTATCCCTTGAAATCTAAGACTTTGACGTTGGATTTTTTACAGTACATAAAAGTTTATTTTCACAGACTACTCTGCGTAATTTCGGAAACTTTATTGAGGTGTAGGCTTAATCATAATATTTTCGTGAACAAAAAGAGTTAATACTACTCTCATTTATCCCCTTTTAGATACATCAAAACAGTATCAGGGCAAACTTTTGAGTAAAAGGCAAAGAGGAGGTTGTTGTTTATTTTTTGCATTCCATCACAAGAAAAAAATAAGCTATTGAAATTTCCATATAGAGGCTTTAAAAACATGGACTACATCGTTTACCCTACCATAGTCAGGATAGAACTTAGTTCTCTTCACGGGCATGTGTAGAGATTATACTCATCTATGGAGCTGAGACTTGTACCCTAACCCAAAAAAGCTTGAGGACCGGATCAGAATGGCTTGTTATATTACAACTTCCTATAAGAGGTAACTTAACAATCAGCTGTAGAATCATATGTCCAACAAGTAGGGTTCCTGGAGTCTACCACTCCTATCAAACCATTAAAAAGAGACATCTCATTTTGCGTCACTGCATGCATCTCTCACCGGATTTTCTGGACACACTCCTGAGGAAAACGCATCATTGGCAGTAAACGCTAGTTTATCCGCTGATGTGCATTGCTAAAAGATATTGGATTGTATGCAAGTTAAATCCATCAACTCATAAAGGATAGAGGCAGCCTGGTACAAATTTGTTTCTCGGCTGCTTTCGACGTTCCGTCCTACGGACTACAGATTGATGATGATGATAGTCAGTATAGCCTTCCTGGACTTGTTACCGTGTTAAATCATTTGTTACCGAAAATCCACCTGCATTTACAGAGCGCTGTTCTGCAAATGTGGCTGACATTTTCTGTCCTTGACAACCAATGCACAAAAAGTTTGAAGAACATTTAAAGAACCTTCTGCCTAGGTCGAAACTATCCTCACAAAATTTCTTGATACACCCATTGCGTCACAGCTTGAATCTAAGCTTTATCCACCTACTCTTTGATATGCTAGCAAATTTTCCTCCCCAATCCGTAACCTCGAAAATCTTGCCGACCTATAGAGCCTATATTTTGTTTTTTCGCTCACTGCTGCACAGGAACCCTAAATGTCTGTCAACTGTTAGCTTTCGCATTTTCCTTTTCCGTGATAGAAATTGAACCTCGCCTGGAAGGCTGTTGGTTTACACCACATCCATGAGGTAAATGAAGACATCCGTGTCTGACGAATATACTTATATCGAATGCATGGATTGTCTCCATCAGTCTTGACCATCAATTTACATCATTGGGACAAGGTGTCTGCCTCCTCGATTGAGTGCTTACAGTATTGTATTGGAGCCATACCCCACCTGGTTGTTGGAATACGTTGAGGATGCCCCTAAGCGCTTGCTGCTATTTCATAGTCAGTGAGTGTTGAGCTTTCCGTCCCCAAGTATCTGTCAGTTGAGACTAGTTGGTTTCCAATAGGAACACAGCATGATTTCATTGTACTAATTGATATTAAGTCGAATCTCTGATGTCAAACTTGACCGGATCATGGCCAGACCTTGTGTTGCCAGTGTCTGGCTTTCAATATATATTCTGAGCTTTCAATTATATATTTGTCGAAGATGTCACATCCTTCATCATAAGGAAACGACAGGAGGGGGGAGGGGAATCACTAGTAGACATGAAGAAGACAAATGGCAGGTGTACGGGCAATGTCATGAAGTAACGTAAACAGAAAAAGAGTTGTTTGTAGGGGGCCGGCACAATGCTATCAGTCATTGTAGACTGCAGATTGTCTAGGACAGGAACTCGCGCTGCCAACGTCTGACTCTCAGGTAGCACTTAACACCGCTTTGAGCATCAGCCCTGTGTTAAGTCTTCCTGAGATCACTTGGCGGTTCCCTGTTTTAGACTCAATCATGACATGGACAGATACTCTGTCATTGGAATAGAAGAACGCCATCTGAGGAGAAGAGGGATCTGCGGATAACAGAAACTCTGATAAGCTGTTCTAATGTTTGTTCCACGAACAGATTTGTGATGGAATGCCTGACTTAGTCACCATGAGATTCACCAGATTTTATAGCTTCCCAGTTTCTTGGTCAGTGCCTTGAACATCTTTATTTGGACAAGACAAATTGGTACAGAGTCAAGCTATGTGTAGAATGAGGAGCAAAGTTATTTGACTTGCTTCCCTAAGGGCACCGGACCAAGCTTCCCACTCTCCCTGTCTCTTGCGTGAATCAAAATAGACTCTCTACCTGCTTCATATAACGCAGGAGAATTATTTTGCCATCTGTGGAAGGTCTTGACCGAGTGCAGCTTGGATCTGGTCTCTGAAGTTTTACTTTACCTCTTCAAGACACCCACCATATCTTCTTGTCTGATATGAAGCCCTATTGTGGAGTTCCGTGACATTTCAGGATTATGGTATACAAGTTTTCTAGCTGCAAAGTTGCTTTAAAGAGGGAAGGTCCTAGCAGACCATGACATTGTTGGTTAATTGTATTCTCTACAACCATGCTTAAAACGCTTTTCCGTAAGATTTGATGGATTGTCGATGGTGATTTAGTGGAATAAGACCACTCAGTGCTTATGGGATTCAAGATACTGTGCGATAGCATGAAATGAAGTAAACAAGTATGGACCTCACCACTCTCAAACCTTGGTATTTCCTGTTGGGAGTATTGCAGTTTCATTGCTCTTTCGTGCAGTCAAGATCAAGCGTATTAAACATCAAGTGGACTCCTTGAGCAATGCAAGCACTGTAGGCCTATAGAGGTCAATATATCAGTTGTGAGGTCTCCTTACATCTGGTTTCCCATGATGTCCACTGGTATAGTCCGGAGAAATTTAATCTGAACACTTTGGTTTCAGACCGAAAGTATAGTGGAAGGCGTTGCAGTACTCGGAAAAAAGGTTTTTCGGTTACGCGGAGAGGTAGATCGAAGACCTTGTAGTTCTCCCATAAACTTTACCCAATCTTCCGTGGCCAATTGCTCCACCCCTACGTCTTTGTTTTCTTATTTACTCGTAAATTTCACTTATTGAGTCTGATCAAACCAAGTTAAATAAAGTGGCTTAGTACTTACTTGGAAGTAATTCAATCACTTTAACGCACTCTAATGAAGAGTGTCGAATAGAAGTCCTAAGTGTTAAGAAATAAGTTCTAAAGGCAAAAATAGCGCAAGTTTTATAAAAAAAAAATTTGAGGTGATAAACCGTTCAGTGTTTCAACTCATCTTTGGCATAAATTAAACAGACCATAAAAAATGATAATTTTCACAACTTTTCAAATTAAAAGCCATAAATCTTTTCAGTAGGGCCAAAAGCCAAAATATCGTATGCGACGGGACGGAATTTGATGATAAATTTTCTTTGGCACCTCTTTACCATTGCATGTGTAACTGGTTGATGTTTGCTTAAGTAAACAAGCAACTCACAGACTACATTCAGGCCACATTGAAGAAATTCAAAGGTCAAAACTTGTTGCCATGGTAACATATATTTACTGGCGCGACGGGACGGGATCGATAGATTGCATAGGTATTTTGAAATTGAACATTTAGGCTAATTATTATCATAAAGTTATAGGAGGGTTTCATGAACATTTTAAACTCAATATTAAGTTCAACTATCATGCTATTAATATCAATAGAAATTTGGATCTTACCTTTTATAATTAGCAGATACCACTTTTACTACCTACATATCTGTGCGACGGACGGAAATGCGACGGACGGAATCAATTTCCTGCCTTAATTTAAATTTGGCAATATACCTTTTTCATATAAAATTGCATTTTACTCCACTTTGAGTGAAAGCCAATCAAATTAAAGCAACATTACCATCTTTATCATAACTTAAACCTATTTTAATACATTAATACCCATTTTCGTGCATTTTGTTTTTGGGGTTTTTCATAAACACTAACTACAAATACCACCAATATGAAGCAGTTTTAATGTATAAAGTCACACGTTAATTTTCAAACTCAAAAAAAATGACGCTATGTGTATCTATATTTACCGGTAATTATTTAAAGGAAAAAAGCCGTCCTTTAAGCTGCATGCAAAGAGTTTAATTGTACTTTCAGTTACAATTTTCTACATGCAACTTTGCTCCAAAGAAACTTTTAATGCTGTTCAGGGGTACACATTCACGCTTACAATATCCTTGTAGCGGAGCTGGTCCACCACTAATCCTCTTTCCAGATGTAAGCTCAGCATACATGATATCTTTCGGTAGACGCCCATCCTCCATTCGACGGAGATGGCCCAGCCATCGGAGTATGCGTTGTCTAAGAATGTATAAGTATTTTGGCATCTTGCAGTTACTGTCCTTTTTCCCTATTCACTGTTCACACAGTGATTCAATAGGCCTATACTGTCACGCTACTCTGTGCTTACGCATAGGACAGAAGAAACTCCGTCGTTTGCGAGGAAAGGCTCAAGGGATTTTTTCTTCGTAGAACTCTAATTGTAGAATATATTAATCATCAATAACATTGTGAATTTTATTATGATAGAAAATTCAGAAAAATCCAAAATGGTTCATTTATAAAGGTGGTAGTTTGGTAGGGTTAATAATCTAACTCCTATGTCAAAATCACCAGTTATTTCTGTGCAGATTCAAGAAAGCGCCATGGACAAACGGTTAAGACCTATACTCTTCGTAGAAGCTGACAACCAAGATATCTTATTTCTATAAGGTGGTGTAACTTGGTTGCCACCAGTACTGAAAAATATCCGAAACGACCATTTTAACAAGGACTTCCAACATGTGAAAAACAGGCCTACTCCCAAGTACATGCACACGTGTGTGGGTAAATCACTCATCCATAGCATGTCATTGATCAGTGTTGGGATTGTCCCCCGTGAGTGGGAATCATTTACATACGATCAAACTTAGGAATGGATTCATGTACAATGATTCGGTTGGGTTGGCAAAAGGTCGAGGCCCGTTTACAGTGGACGCTAACTGCCATCTTGGGGAGTCCCTTTCGAGTCAGGATCTCTGATTTTTGCACCATGTCCTTCCATGTGACACCAGAATCGTCCTAATGCAGCGCAGCTGGAAGCTGTTGAGTTTCTTTCCTCATGCTAGTATTTGTCCATGTCTCACTACCATACAGTAACGTGCTGATGATGCAGGCCTTGTAAACTGCTGCCTTTGTCTTATGTGACAGCTTCGGATTTTCCACACACGCGTTGTAAGCGGGCAGAGAGTAGCGCAGCTTTACCATGCGTTTGCGATTTCTGCATCGAGCGACATACTGTCACTGATGGTGGACCCTAGGTATGTGAAGTCCTGAACCACCTCAGTGTGTAATTGTCAATTGTGATGACAGGTGGTTTTTGAGCATCTTGGGCAAGGATCGACATTAGTCTTCTTCAACTGATACAATCCGAAGGTCCTTACATTCCTTGGAGCGATTCCTGCCTTGGAATGTGAAGTAATGGCACAATCATCATCGAACAACATGTCACGATCGACTATCTGAAACGAACCTTTGTCTTAGCTCTAGGCGTGCATATTGAAGGCCACCATCAACCTGGTGGCATGTAGAGCCTTCTGTGGCTGAACCGAAATGCCTGCTTCAGAAGTACTGAAAGAATATCCCAAAGAGCGTTTGGTGCCAAAACACAACCTTGCTTAACACCACTGCGAATGTCAAACGTCTCTGATAGCGGCCGTCAAACTGTCCGTGCTTTCAATTTCCGTGTGGAAAGATCTGATGTTGCTCAGAAGCCTTGGTGAACAGCCAATCTCTGGAGGTTTGGAACAGTCCATTCCTGCTAACCAGGTCAACGGCTTTGGTCAGGTCTATGAAGGCAATATAAGTGGGCCTCTGTTTTTCTTTGCACTTCTCCTGTAGTTGGCATATGGAGACGATCATATCGATCGTAGATCAGCCAGCCAAATCCGCACTGAGGCTCAGGATACACCCTTTCGGCCAGGACCTTGAAGACGCATCAACGCAAACCGGGCAAAACTTTGCCGACAATACTAAGAGGGAAATACCCCTGTATTGTTGCAATCACTTCTTTTCACCTTGTGTTCTTAGATGGTGGATGACCTTTGATCGCCCGCATGTCCTGTGGTAAAGCTCCTTCCTCCCAGCACTGACAGAGAACTTCATTAGTTGGTGAAGCAGAGAGCTTTTACAGCCATTTTGATCAAGTCTGGGGGTTTCATCATTCCCCGGGCTTTTTCCACGATGATAGACTGTTGATGGCCCATGTCAAGTTCATCCACTGTATGTACAGCTCTAGGGCAGCCATGGTAGGAAGACTCTTGATCTTGTTAAGGGCTGAGGTTGAGACATCCTTTTCTGTAGAGTAGTGCTCAGAAAAGTGTTCCACCCAGCGCTCTATCTGGCTTACTCTGTCTGTGATGACTTCACCACTGGAGGACTTGAGGGCGCTGTTTTGCACTGATGCCTCAAGCCTTCTTTATTCCATCTACATAGCTCTGATGTTGCCGTTGCAGAAGCAGTTTGTATTTTTTCGCTCAGCTCCAGCCAGTAATCATTGGCACCTGCCTTGTCTTCCGCTGAACTTCAACTTCCTCGGCTCTTGCAGCACTCTCAGGTTGTGTGTGGGAGGTGAACTCTTATACTCCTGGCCTGAACGCTGCTCGGTTTTTGGCTTCATACCTGGAGTTTAGTAATCCGGCTTGGGCCTCAAACCAACGTTGTTCTGCTTGGATTTTCCCTTCCAAGATACCTAATGCTGAGCTCTGAATTGTCTCACGAAGATTAGTCCATTTTTTCGTTGGCAGTATAAACTGATGGACTCAGCCAAGCGCCAGGCGGCATTGATGAACCAGCAAATTGCTCACTCTGTCCGCTTGCTGCATCGTGATGGTACTTGATGCGTGGTTTACCAGCTAGTTTAGAGCGGTGCATCCTCTTTTGGTTGCAGTCGAATCTTACACCAGACCCAATGCATGATCGGTATCACAGTCTGCACTATGGTAATGAGACCTAGTGACGTTGATTCATTGATGAAAGATCGACTTGTGATGATCAGGTCAATTTGATGCCAGTGCTTGGAGCGTGGTGACGCCAGGATACTTTGTGCTGAGGTTTGGTCTTGAAAAGGTGTTGGTCACACACAGATTATAGTAGGAGCCAGTTCACAGCCACATTATAATGGCTCCTAAACTTCAAGTCGACTAGCTCAATAAGCCGCTAAAGAGTTTATTCGGCATTTGCCTTGTAACATTTGCTTCGTGAGAAAAGGGACATTTTTTTAATTATGGCCGTGAGCTGCTACTTATCGTGACATCAAATTTTATTGTGTTGATTGGGTAGGCATACAACCCTCGCAAAACGAATGGAATCTCCGACACGCCCCAAAAACTTTTTAATGAACCTGACAGGAAAAAAAAAATCCTACTATAAAATAGTGAAGCAGAGATTTTGCTGCCAGGTTATTCCAAAGAGTGCTTGCAAAGAATACGATACATGCAATGTGAAAGAAGTTTGACGGGTCAAAATGGTAATTTTGTTGTAAAGACCGGTTTATCTGCTCTTTTCTTCTTCTTCTTAATCCGTGTCCAAACACTGTAGATCTCAAATATATCCAACCCGAGATGAGTACAACATCTGACTGTTTTTCACTGATTCCGCAGGTCCTTGTTTATGCATTTTAAGCAATGCATACCAAGAGATGTTCCATTGTGTGTGTGTGCTGTTCCCCAACCACAGGTAGTGTCCTGGGGTTCGTCCGCGAAACTCATTTCGTAAATCTAACGTTCATACATAACTTCATGGCCTGAGGGGCCATATGGATGAGAATGATGATAATTGTAAAACTATGGTGTGCACTCTCGATTTCGCTCATTACAAAATATGGACGTATAAATCAAAGTGGTAATTCATCCTCCTATATTAAATCATTATAAGTACACATTGACAAAGTCTAACTAACTGAAGATATCATAAATTTCTGTGAACCGTTAATTTTTACTAAATGAGGAAATGGAACAAAACCTGCGAAATGCAATACTGAGTTAATCCTGGTCATGCCTAGTTCTATCCTTTACATCATTTTTCTCTGATAATTTCGTTAAATGTATGAGTGTTTAGTGATTGTTGTATGTAGTTTGAATAAACGCTGCAAGCAATTCAACATAAGAAAAGATACGATAAGCTTTATTACTCACAAGTTCTTTTGCGAGTCACTAAGGAATATTAGAAAATCTGATACGTTTCATATTTATTCACTGTGTTGCAGAAATAGCTATGAGATAGTTATTTGACATCATGGTCCAATCATTATCTAAGGTACTTGTTTTGGAGTTTTGGTCAGTCCCCCACCTAACAGAGTACAATCAATACGTGGCCTAATCCTCCTCTTCCACAGCCTTGATGTTAATGACACTCAAGCTATACGTTTCTTTGAATGACACCAAACAAAGGAATCGATAGCCGTGTCTCAGCGACGTGTCGACCAATCATTCAATTGACTCTGGTAGAAGCCTTTAATATTATTCGATAACAAAAAGTTTCATGTCAATGGGTTAAAGCTCTTATTCTTTTGAACAAAGTGAGCATTTCACTGTTAATACGGCTTTTTATCTTTGATCTCAACCATCTCCTCCAAAATGATTCGTACCATCGACAATATGCGTTTACTGACAGAATAAAAAATCCAGACTATAACAACTTTGGTGCTACACACTATCCCTACACTACTGCTTACAGAACATTACGAGTCACTATCAAATATCCCTACAAAACAATACATTCAAATAACAGAATTACGTCACCATGGGAAAACACAGTCTTTAATTTCATCTATTGTGCTATAATTACCTACAACAATCAATAACCCTCATCATTAAAGAAATTCATCACGAATGAAAAATGATTAAAGGAATAGAACTAGGCAATGACAGGATTAACCTCAGTATTGCTTTCGCAGGTTTTGTTCACTTCCCACTTAGTAAAATTAACAGTTTCAGCAAAATTTAGATTGCTTCAGTAGTTTAGACTTTGTCAATTGTGTAATTATAATAATACATGTATAAAAGGATACTTCCCTTGTTTTGTACGTCCATATTTTTGGTAGATGAGCGAATCCGCTAGTGTCCCACCATATTTTTAAAATTATCATAACCAGCAAAATATTATAGCTAGTCAACATCCACTCTGTATATATCGATGTCTCTTAAGACAAGACCGATTTTTTTACGTTGTGTGAAGAAACCTGTGGCTTTAAAATCTGTCGTTGCGAAAAAATAAATAGCCTAAGTCAACAACGCTGTTCGCTCATCTAAATTGATATGCAAATATCAGGTGCATTAATCCATGTGTAGAGATTGATATCAACCGTTTTTCATTAATGGATAATTAGTATTATTCTTTTTCTTTAACTGGTATTCTTGTTTTCCACGCAATGACCTTTCAGATTTCCTTTTAGTAGCTTAATTTGCATTTAATCCCTGGGTTTGTAAAGGCATGCTGCACATGTATTTGTATGTCGACCAAAGCAAATGCCACAGGTCCTTCTATGGCATTTCTTTCCATATATTTGGACAACCATAGGTTACTTCAAATCACCCTTCATCAACCTTCTGCTCCATTTAACCCTCGTCTTAAGTGCATTTCGTTATTCTAGCACCTTCTGATTTATTCATGGTTCCTAGATATACTAGAATAGTTTATTAACAAAATTGAGTTGATTCCGATAGGCCACTGTCGTATTTCTGTCCGTTTACGACGGAAAATAACAATTACTTGCGAATCAGATGATATAAAACTCTCACTTTTTTATGTAGTCGCGGGGACGAGATTTGTGGATGACGAATGCCCCTGTAATAAGGGAGAGGGTTCGAGGTTTGAGTGGATTAAATATGTAGAACAGACTGACAGGACCCCTAAACACATAATTCTTAAGTGCCACAAATGGTGCCTTAAGGATAGGGGCCAAGACAAAGTTTGTTATAGGGGTCAAATTTTTAATTGATCAAATGTCGTGCTTGAATATTATACCATGCTATTTGTCTAACCACAAAATCATGAAAGGTATAGTTTATCTATCTACAACATTTAGTTTAGTGTTATAGCTGAAAAAGGAAAATCAATAAGAAGGGTCAATTTTCAATTGTACAAGGGGTCAAATTTTAAGTTGCTCCGATTTGATAAAAAATGGCAAATTATGGTGGAACTCATAGGATCCAAAATAAGGAATAGTTTTGAGTGTCCAATAATCTTGTTAAAAATGAATCAATGGACCGTTGAACCTTCTGTGCCCCTACATCGTACCTAAGTATTTTAGACATTCAAAACTATTCCGTATTTTAATCCGAGTGAACGGAGCGATCACTGAAACGGGAAGCGACCACTAACAACAGAATCGATCAAGAAGAAGTGAACCTATATCAACACCCATCGCAACCAACAACAGTGAAATACACTAGTGAAATAGTGACAACTCCGCCGCAAACGCCCTATTTTGGAATTACCACCCACCTCGTCATTCTGGAAGTTTAGGACCACCACCCACAGCTGGGGGGGTTTTCAAAACATTTCGTATTCTTAACATTTTAATTACCCAAGTTCCCGTCATATATCCTTAGCTCATTGATTTACCATTGTTTAACTATGAATACGTGTAACTTTCCGAATATTTTTTTCTGCTCAAACTCTTCCTGTCCTAAACCCGTAAGCGAAATAAACCAGTGTTTAACGCTTTTTATCTCAAAGTAAACGCCCCGTGTGCTAACCTATAGTTCATATTAATATCCGCATTTTTTTTTCTCATAACTCCTCAACCCGTATAAAGTTTCTCATCCTACATGTTTGATCCCAATCACAACTCCCGTTTATTAATCGGTTTTCACGACCATTGTTACCGTAGTCCGAAGTTCCCGTCCTACCCATCTTCTAAATAATAAACGTCATATTGAATCCGGTAAGCTTTTCCATATTTAATCTTTTTCATCTCAAGCTATACTCCCAGGTTTCGTCGTCATACACACCACAACCAAGCAAAAGCTGACGTTTTTATTGAACCTGATTTTGCACTCAACCGCCTGTTAATTGCGTACTGCATACGGCGTCTCATGCGTAGACGCCCGTTGCAACACGCACCGCGTACTCGCTGCTATTACGTTATAGACAAATAGGGTAGATTTCCATAGCGACCCACCACATTTTCACTGATTTTTTTCAGTCATTTCTGAACGGATTTCGTCCGAATTAGTTTAGAACACCGCCAGGTAAACTTCAATCTTTCATGCGAATTTGCGCAATATTAACGAAACTGACGGAGCCTTTGCGAAGATACATACAACATTACGAGGAACGATATTTTTTTTTTTAAAATTTAATTTGGGGTCAATTTTAATTGATTAATTATGAACACAGGAGAGGACATATTCTTCCCACAGACTGCAGAATAGTCTTAAATATGTTAATTTTTTGTTATAATAGACAAATTTTCAATCGGCTTTCCACAGAGCGATATAAGACAATTTTAGTCATGATCATGCTGCCGAATTCCAGCAGAATTTTGCAATGTTTACATTTTTCACAAGTACCTGCGAATGTGTCATATTATCAAAATGAATGACTCATTTTTTAGCTGATGAAATAAAATTAGATTTGGTATATTAATTTCATCTTCTGATAGGATTTATCGATTGCAATGACCCGCACTTAGTTAAAAATTTTCAGTTTGAAAACACGTTGTCCAAATGATAGTTGACAGATAGATCAACTATAGATCAACCCTAACCTATAGAGTGATTATCGCTTTATATACATACACCTGTTACTCATTTAGCAAGCGCGCGTATCAGTAATCCGGAGTTTACTTGTTATAAGCCTGGAATAGGGGCACACTTTCTTTTTTTTCACACCTCTGTGCACAGGCCAGCTCCCCCCCGGACCAGATTGAATATTCAAGTTATACTCTTATTACTATCAATTTAAATTATTTTTCCTGATCTCATTTGGTGGGCTTGAGGAGTAGCGCGGATTTTGCGTGGGTCTTTTCTCCTCCAAAGCATGTTACGCCACTGTAGATTGAGCACCAGGTTATTTCCTTCATGTAACATCTGTACGAAATAATCAATATGCACATTAATAAGTTGAATGGTGTATAGTCGTAATTGATTTCTGTCATAGGCGTACACAAAGGTACACTAATTTACCATCACTTGCTGCCGTAGCCCTCATCATTCACCATTACTTTTTTCTTATCTTTAGAGTGCATTTCTTTCTGTAAACGATGCAGTTTCTCCCATAAAATTATATAACAACTTAACCACCTATTTTTTCATTCTGAAAGTTTCCAAGAGCCACAAATAAATCTCGGTTTTTCTTCTAGCGTCAAAAAAATTTCTGCAAGAGGTTCGTATCTACTTGCGTCATACAATTTTGTGCACCTTTGCCACCTTATGTAAGCAACAGATATAAGTAGTCTTGTTACAAGATATTTGATGATCTCTGTGAATAAATATTCACAATATTATTCAGACATAGGAAATACATTCATGCTTCCTCGGCTGCTAGAAATATTTTCCGAAAAAAATCGATCAAAAATCGATTAAAATCATCATCATTCACACCACCACCCCCTCCCCCTCCTCCTCTTCTTCATTTATTTACATTCATGTCAAAATATAATATCTAAAGTGACGCGTTGGTACAGAAATGAAGGGATGTTCGAAATGTTCTGGCCCGAAATGGAACACTCACTTAATTAATGGTTGCTTACCTAAATTCAATAAGCACATACATGTATACAATCAAAAAAATAACCAATTACAAGAAAAAAAAACACATCTTAAAGTCTCAGTTCCTGCATCGATGTCAAGTTACAAGTTAATTTTGTTTATATAAACAATTATCAAAATTAATCTCATTAAATAAATACAGTAACATTATTATATTGAAGCAAAAGATTTCTTTAACTGTGATTGTGAATCGTAACCGACTTGATGTTTTATAGACACCGTTGTGTAATATTTTCCACTGGGATGGACCTATCTTTTTATATATTGTTGGGCAAATTTCGTTTTTGTCTGTTATAACATTTCCCTCATCCCCTAATACATATTTATGTAAGTGGATCCTTCTTTTTGGAAATCAGGCAATTTAAAGCACACGGGTGTTGACAAGTAAAATTTTAAACATAAAATACATACTCTATCTTTATACATATCAAGATACTTAAACCTTAATTGCATATATGATAGTACTAATGTACAATACAGAGAACGGAGTATTCGTTTCTGAATAAAGTGTTTTAGTTGTTCAATATACAAACCGTTAGAAACTATTGTTGATATACTATCTATAATGATTTTCCATGTAAGATCTCATCTATCATAACTCCAAATATATTTTGTTTCACTTACTCGTTTCTGTTTGGTTGTTATCCAAAGGAAGATGTTTTATTCACACTCCAGGGCCTACGGTGTTTCCTCACTTGGTGGTCTAAGGGGTGAGGAACCTCCCTAAGTCAACCACTTTCTCCCGATGGAATTTTCAATGAACTCATACCACCCCTGAGGGTCATAAGACAAGCCAAAGGTGCAATATAATTGAGTTCCGGTTTATCGTCTGCAAACTAGGGGCAATCATGTTTTCGAAATGCGAAAATCGCTCAAAAAAGTACATGATGTTTTTCGGGGCAGACCCTGCTTCCACAGCATACACATTTGCAAGCATTTTGATGTTATATCTGGTCTAGAAGGACCAATTTACATTTAACACAAACAGTAACCATTTTGTACATTCTGTATTTTGTGTGGGTGCAGTACTTTTTGTCATAGGTTTGTATAGCAATGGCGCGCAGCCCGCTCGATGATGTATCGCTTCTTTTCAGCACTAAGGGTTAATTATTTTTTTTCTATTATTAATTAATTTTGTTTATGCATATGAACATACATAGCAGAAAATATTTCTGGCAACAGGTTGTTATTTTTATTTAAATCACCCTCCCGTGGTTCCTGGGGGGTCCTATGGACCCAAGCTAATTATCTCATTAACGGGCTAGAAATTTTGTAACTTTTTTATGAAGAGCGCATCAATATTACACATTTACAAAAATTATAGTTTTTTCGAAAAAGTATGTTTCACGACTGCGAAATCGCCGAAAAACAAATCTTGGTACTATGGAACCCCCTTAGGCACTTAAGTGTTAATATAATTGTTTTTGTAGTTCACCCAACCCAGGAATTTGTCCTTTGGGTAGCATTGGACGGACAGCTTATTAGCTTGAATCAATTACTACTCTTGCATGTAATAGTTGTGTCGTCTGCAACAGCCAAAATTAAACATAGTAGAGACGTTGACACCATCATTAACGTATAAAATAAATAAAAGAGGACCTAATATTGAGCCCTGTGGAACTCCACTGACATGAGTTAAAGCAAACATGTTGTTATCTATTTGTCAGATAACTTTCAAACCATTTGAATACAGTGCCTCTAAATCCGTAGAATTCTAGTGTTTGCAATAGAATATTATGATCAATTGTGTCAAAGGCTTTTTGAAAATCAATTAAAAATACAAAACAACAATATTTTTATTTTTCAAAGAATTACTAACTTTGTCAATTAAATCAAGACTAGCCATAAAAGTAGAATGGTTTGTTCTGAAGCCAAACTGTTAATCATTTAGTATTTTAAACTTATCGATAATCCGAGGTCAATTGCTGTAGACTATTAAATCAACAGCAATTTATTTTAAATCATGCGTTGCTTTATGTTCAACACATTACAATAAATATATAGAATTAATTTTATTGTTTGGTTCTGCCAACTTGATTTCCCTGCAGATGGACAGTACACGAAAGTGTTAAGAAAATGCGCTTGGCAGCGCTCAAACGGCAACCTCCGTATTACTAGCACGGTGAAGCCAGGTTGGTAGAGGCGCGATAGATATCATCTATAGGTGTTAGTTTTCCGAAAGATGTCCATCCCTTTCCTATAGCGGATAGAATCATAACGGTATATTTACATATACGATTTATATTTTCATTGCTAGATGTTACCACTTGATGATTGTCCTTTCTCCGCAATTATCCATCTGACTCTCAACTTCCTACCACTTCTATCCAATCAATTTGGGAAAATGGGGTTAAAAATTAACAGGTTAATGAGCCTTACCTGCAACTTCTTTACTCTTTTTGTTATCATCTGATGTTATTTTAATGATCTGTATATGAAGAGCTGATATGCAAAAGGGCTTACGTCCATTTTTACCGAAATTGAGTTATTAGTATTACGTTATAATGCCAATAAAAATACACATTTTGGTGCTTGTTTTGACTTTCATACCTCTTTCCCTTCCTGAGATATCGTAATTTTTCCCTTTCGGAAATCTTCAGGAATTTCCGGAAATTTTGACCTAAAAAGGCTATATAATCTCAGACAAAATATTTTTCTTTTTTGATGTTTTATAATGTATCATTTAATGTTCTTTTTACACTTTTAAAAAACCAGATAAACTGTTTTTAACGTTACAATGTGTGAACAATAATTAAATTGAAACAAAATTGGCTGTTTCGGAAAAACTTTAAAAATGCAGTAAATGTGCATTTTGACCAATTTAATTAATTGTTCCTAATTTAAAAAATACATTGAGATATCAATTAATTCTTTTTTGATTTTAAAAACATTAGCCAAGGTGCATAATGTAGTGCCAAAAGAATTGATCAATTTTTAATCACAAAGTTGGTTTTTTTTAGAAAATATTATTATTGATTTTTGGTTTTTTTCAACACTCTTTTGACCCTTTTCAATTAAATAATAATATAATTAGAAAAATAAGATGGTCATTTTTAACGATCTTAACGTTTTATAATTGTCTTACATAGTTTCTAAATATAACTTAATATCAATATTAGAAACACCTTACTGATACCATTCAGTTGTTCCTCTTTTTCTCGAAATTGCAAAATGGATGTAAGCCCTTTTTGCATATCAGCTCTTCATATGTGAGGAAAATAATAACTGAACGTGAACGTATATTCACAGTTTTTTGATGGCACCACCTCAAATGGGGTCCCGCCCCTGCTATTCAGAAGGTTCGCTATTCATCAGGTTCGCATTCATAAAATTCACATATGGTTCTTATTCATATTTGAAAAACATTCGCTATTCATAATAGAAAAAAAGTTCTTTATTCATACAAAAAAAGGGTTCGCTATTCATAATTAAGAGAAGGTTCGCTTATTCATAAAAAATAGGTTCACTATTCATATGAAAATAAGTTCGCTATTTCTAATACCACAACTAAGGTTCCTTTCATAAACCATAAAGAAAGGGTCGGCTATTCATATAAGAACTAGGTTTCGCTATTCATAAAATAAAAAGGGTTGGCTATTCATGAAAAGCAAAAAAAAAAATAAGGTTCGCTATTCATAATAAAAACAATAAAGGTTTCACTATTTATAAAATAAATAAAGGTTTCGCTATTCATAATAAGAAATAAGGTTCGTTATTCATAATACAAACTAAGGTTCGCCAATCATAAAATATATAAAGGTTCCGCTATTCATAACAATAAATAAGGTTCGCTCATTCATAAAATATAAAGGTTCGCTATTCTTACTAAAAAATAAGTTGTCTGGCGGTTTTCATAATGTAAAATAAGGTTTCGCTATTCATAAACAATAAATAAAGGTTCGCTATTCATAATAAAAATAAGAATCGCTATTCATAATTTTAAAAAATAAGGTTCGCTTTCATACACATAAGGTTCGCTATTTCATAAAGAAATAATGTTCGCTATTGCAGAATAAGAAATACGGTTCGCTATTCATAACATACATAAGGTTTTGCTATCATAATAAGAAATCAGGTTCGCTATTCATAATAAGAAATAAGGGTTCGCTATTCAAATAAGAGAGAGGAGGGAATAAATAAGTTGTCGCTATTCATATAAGGAATGAGGTTCCGCTATTCATAATAAAAAATAAAGTTCGAATCTTCATAAAAAAATACAATGGGCTAATTAATTATATTCCGGCGCAATCATAGTCCCGGCTACAACGGTAAGACTAATAGGACACTCGATTCGAGGTTGGCTCTCTTCACGCACATTAGTTTCACCTTTATTCCTGTTTTTAAAAGGTCCATGGAGCCCGGACTGTGGCTCCCGCCGGATTATAATTACTACAGTTATTATGGCACCTTCATCTCTTCAATATGATTAAAATGTAACACTTTTAAATCATCTTTTTATTGCCACGCGCTCATCATATGACAAAAACACTTTCCACATTCCCAGGACCAAATCACTCACTGGTGATTGTGCCTATATGCTTCTGCTCCACGACTCTTCATAGTCCCTTCCAAAAATCATCCGGGAAGCTGATACCTTGAAATCTTAAGACAAAACTGAAACGTATTGTGTCTTTATAATGTTTTACATTATTCTGATAATGTGAAATTTGCATTTAATTGTGTAAATCTTTTGTCCTTTGTATATTGCTTCGAGGAAAAAAAAGGTCCTGCATATTGTTATACATTTAACATGTATGTTTATTGGGTCAATCGCTGCGGAGCTTTGTAGGTCGCTATAAAAATTCTTGGGGTTGTTTTTGTTTTACTTTCACAGTCACAGCGGACCTTAAAAACATCGAACCAACCGGGGGGGGGGGGGATAACAAGAAATCGGTAAAATTGGTTCTGAAGCATGTTTTGTTTTTTAAAATGAAAAAATTATGAATTTTGGGACGTAATATGTACTTCGCTCAGGAGGAAAATTTATTCACATGCCGACTTCTTTTTCCTCGGTCGGGGACGTGTCTTAAAAGTTTAAAAACGGTAATGATGCATTGAAGTAGTGTCCATCCGAAGGACCCTCGTTCTCCATGTGCCATCCACCACCACCACCCCCGGGGGACCCCCCCCCCTCCTTTCCTTCTCCCGCCGAGCAGGAGCGCGAGGCGCTACGGGCTCGGTGGCTCGGTCAGTGGAAAACGAGGGTCCTTCTAGATGGACTCATTGAAGGGGTAACATTAGTATGTGCCCCATTTAATCTTGAACTGGAACTTGTTGGTCGCCAAAGCCCTGGTTTAGGCTCACAACCGGGAAATGAAAATCGAATTATATAGAAAAGCACAACAAGAACGTTGTTATGAGACGTTTGAAAAGCACACCTTGTTGATTTTTACTATACCAAAAAGTATATTTTTTATCAATAAATTTACTGTTTTTTTTTTGTTGAATTTTTAAGATACATGACCTAAATTTTGAGTTTTCTATATTAAATAGCTCAGGGTGGCGCCAGTGGGGCAAGGTTGAGCGGCGGAAACAAGCCGCCCCCTGATATGTTTCCAAAATTTCAGGAGAAACATGGGGTTTAAGGCAATAAATGTGTATATAATTGGTTTTGTTTTTACCTACACGGTGTTGCTCTAAATTTGGAATGATTTATTTTCAGACCCATCTTAAAAACGTATTGCATTTGAACGGCCCATTAAATCAGAGTAGGTTAGATGATTGACATAATAGTACCCACTACCAGCAAGGAAGTGAATCCATGCAATTTTGAATTACGTAACAATGCCTTTGGTGGGAGCTATACAAGGCCAGGCGTCTGTTATTTGTCCATTTGGCCTGCTCCAGAGACCCTGTGTGGCAACGACCCCGTTTTTTCAGATTTTGGTCGTGTACCTTTAGAATAAAACGGACACACCAGAGTCTCTAGGCTATGGCTCGTCCAACGCATTGTCATACGAATACGGATACGGACGTAGAGTTCTTGCACTGCTGACGGAAGAGGGTAAAACACAGCCAAGTTGTTTTCTCGGAATATCGCAGAGTGCGGTCTGTAAAAATTCTCAGACATCATCTAGAGGTGAGTCATTCGAGGCCAAAAATGTCCAGGATGACCCGATTGAAAATGCCAACGAACCTTCTTCGTCGTCTTGCACCCGAATAATTTTCGGCTGCAAAAGACAATGCCAGAGTGGTGGAGCCGATGCCATGGCCTCTTGCTTGCTCTCCTGATATGAACCTTATCGAGCATACCTTGTACCCTTATAGACCGAGCCATCAATGTCAGGGAAAATCTTCCTCAATTCTATCTACAAGAGTTAACTCAGGCTCTGACCGATTAGTGGGACGCTCCTGTCCATTTGGCATCATAAACACCTTGTGGACAGTATGTCGCGATTGGGGGGGTCGCCACGTTTTGAAACGCACTGATTCAATACCAGGGGTATCCATAACTCGTAATTACTGACTGATTGACATTTAAATAAACGTACTGAATTGAACATTTTCGATGCATGGAATCACCCAAAAATATGTTATCTGCAAAACTGAATGATTTGTGAGACAAAAGTTGTAACAAAATCTTTAAATCTGTTGTTAAAATACCACCCCCCTTTTCCTTCAGCTAGGACACGTTCGTAATGGTTAATTTTGGACTAAGTTATGTTCGGAAGAGACCGATGATCGATCAATACACCCTAGATATCATAACTCACATGAAGAATCATTCCATATAAAGTGGTCAAACATTTTTTTCCAACTTTATGGGCACAGTGGTATAATGAGTTAAATCGTGTACTCAAGGTACTTGTGCATAAAGTACTTGTGTACCAAAATGTCACAGTTTTATAATCCAGATTTGCCAACCACATGATGATCTGTGCCTACAGTCCCCCACTAATTCCGCCTCCTAAACGTTTCGGTGGTTTCGAAGTCACGATGTTGATCCCTGGCATGTCAGTAAAGGCGACTAAAAGGGCCGCCCTGCGGGTTCGGGGAGAATAGCTCACCTGCTTCCCCTACATGTCGTATGGGCAATTCGTAGTTATAGAACTTGCTATTTTATAAGATTAGACAATGTGTTTTTTAGAAGTGTTTAGATAATTATACACTGAAAATGAATTTTTCATGTTTGTGATAGGTAATTGTAACTTGCATATTAAAGTATAGTGTGTTAAGCTTAAGGTCAATGTCAGTAAATTTCTATTTTAAGTATAATGCTGGAGTAAATTACAAGGTTAAAAACTACAACATCTTTTCCAAGTGAATATCTTGTCAATTTATGAATAAGGTCATCTATAGATCCTGTATTAGATTGGCCTTAATCTTCACCATTGTAATGATGTATTTTGGCTTTTTCATAGGGATCTCGTGTTTGCGTGTGCTGATGTGATTGTTGATTGACATTAATTGCAGTTTTTTTTTAAATCTCATTCTTGCTTGATACATGGAGGGTAATGAACGTTTTCATCAGTGTATTATGTTTATATTATAATTATGACTAATTTATATCAGTGAACTCACCGTAAAAGCAAATAGTAATTTTGTGAAAAACCCCGAAAAGAACGCATTGTCATCATTAACAGTTTTAAAATCATAACCATTAGCTATTTATTAGTATCCGGATTCCAACACATTTGTCTGCGGTTTAGCTCTCCAGCTCGGTCAGACAGCTTTGTACAGATTAATACCGCTGATTTTTATTTATTTCATCAAAGATGTTTTTTTTTCTCGTGATTGGGAAATTTCTTTGCAAAATCGAGAGAATCGGGGGGGGTGCTTTTCATATAGGACGTTTTTATATGGTTATTTAATATATGTGGCAAATCAATGATGCTCTTTTCCTTACTGAATGTACGGGGCGACGTTGGTATGGGTAAGAGCTATTGTGTGTCATTTGTATTTGGACAATCAGATATATAGAATGCCAAGACGGCGAGGCTCCTCTCCGCTGGTGAGCGATTACTGATAACCAAGACCGAGAATGTCTCGGAAGCGGAATGAAACCAATAGCAAGTGAGGTTGTGGGAGTTCAAAATTAATATTGGATTTCGCTCATGAACTCCACACAAAACATAATTAGAGCTAAGATTTAAATAGGGGTAAATGAGAAAAATAGAAGCTTTCTTCAGATATCCCATAAATTTTGACAATTTTATCCGGAAAAACGGGGCTTCTTGGACGAAGCTATTTACGATCGGACCAAGGTCTTACTATGTTTCATAAAAGTTATGAAATAGGGCCTAAATAAATTAATAAATTAATTGGAAAATTTGATTATGGTTATTTAAATTTTATACTCAAAAACATGATAAACGATACTACACAAGGCACGCACCACACAACACAAAACACCGATCACATATAACTATACGTTGTAGTAATACCTGTTACTACAAACTTTTATACACAGTCCAAGAGCATGAACATATAATGATTTTTTATCTTTGCTAATCGCTTTGCCCCGTGGCCGTCACTGATGAAACAAATCTACACCATGTATGGCAAGTATATTGCACAATAGAACAATAAACACTGGTTTTTTTCGTCGATAAACCTTGTTTATCATCGAAAAACGCAGTTTTTTAATAAATCGAAAAACTAGGTTTATTGACGAAAAAAAACCCAGTTTTATTCGACCGAGAAACCTGGTTTTTTCCGCGTTCAACTTGGATTTTCATTCCACTGAATAACCGGGTTTTTCCAACGAAAAACAGGTTTTGTCGAATCGATTGCCAGGTGTATTGTTGGTTTGGAAAATTGTACTTCATTTGGTCCGACCGATAATTTTAAATTATACACATAGTCCTATATGGCTAAAGAAAACCATTTTTTGTACCGCTCACATGAAAAGGGTTGAATATCGCGCAAAACTTTACAGAGGGTTTTGGGGATGAAGGCCATTCTAAATCCATATGAAAACTTTAATATACTTAATCGTGGTCGTCATCTTTTTTATAATATTTTGGTATAATAACCAAAATATAGGCAAAATGCACTCGGGGCGAGACAAAGGAGCACGGCGGGCAATAGACTACTGCCCCGCGGTTTCTAAGCTGGGGGGAGAGGGGGGAGGGGGAGGTGGGGGTACAAGCAGGTACAGCAAGAAAAACCTCTATAAAGCATTTTGTCCAGTCATACCGTAGATTGAGTGGACTATAAGTTATGATAATGTGTAACCTTCTCTTCTAGTTTTTGACGAAGACGGACATTTCCGCAGTGAGTTGTGTCTTGCAGAGCCGGTGAAGATTTTAATTATGACTTCTAGCACCTGTGTACCACCATACAATAGAAAGAATATCGAGATACGATCTAAATAGTGAAGGGGCCTATGTAAAATTTGGTGAATTTCATGTTAATGGTTGGAACCACTATAAACTCATACTAACGGTCTGACTAATGATAATAACGATGTGGCCATTGTTGTTTTCGTTGAACCCTTGTGACTTGAAGCACATGGTCAGAATGGTCATGCATCGTCCAAAGTATAATCGAACCCTTGGTAGGGCAAAATGTGGCAAATTCCAGGAACATTGTTATGATATTTATTTTGTTATTGGACCTTCGTTTTCTTTTATAATTTAACATTAACCTAATAGAGACAATAATAGTCATAAAATTGCCTTTAAATGCAGCACGGCCTGTCCAAAGCAGAATTATATGTAAAAACACATTAATTTCTTCTATTAATACCCATGGGTATTAAAGCAAACCAATTGTTTTTGTAATAAAAACATGAAGAAAAAAGATCGATGTAGTCTAGTCCAAATTCATGGAATCAGCGTCGTTTTACCTTGAAATAAACCACGATCAACTTTAGAGACACAAGTATGTGTCAGTCACATGTATATGTTTTAATTATTCTTTCCCATCCAGAGACCATGGATAGTCTTGTCTATAGCAAGACCAAGTGAGAGTTAGCCCATTTTTTTTGCCAAAAAAGACATAGCTATACAGAGATGCAAATTGAACCAAAGTTTCCCTTTTTTTCCTAAACTATGACACTTTACAGCCAATTTGACTTCAGATTGAGGAATTTGAATAAGTTTTCCAACAAAGTTTTTTTTGAAAAAATTGGCTTCCGATGAGAAATTTTGACTACTTTTCCAACAATGTGATACTTTTTGAAAATGACCCATTTGCTATAACCAAAATGGCATGAAAAAGGTCATGTGATATAACCAGAAGGCTAAAAAAGAGACTGATGTTTGTGGCATAGTCCCCGTTTGTTCAATTGTGTTGAGAATCCCCCACCCCCCCAGCCTATAACCCAACCCCCCATGCATCATAGCTGGCTATTAATGCCCATTTGTAGGTAAAACCAATTGTGTTACAACCGTTTGTAAAAATGTTGCAAGACAAATGTGAATTTGGGTCCTTTCTTTTTATTATGCCTTATCCTTTTCAATGCATAGGACCTGAATAGTCTATAGTCTAAAGCAAGATGAAGTTAAAGTCAATCCCTACCCCCCATCTCTGCCTATTAATTAATGCCCCTGGTTCAGTAACTGAATTGTGTTTCACAGTTTAGTAAAAATGTTCCAGACAAGAATTGCAAATTTTCTCCATAAAAAGGTACAGAACAATGGTAACATTGTTGTGCTGGTCACTAGTCTAGTCCATAGATGTTTATATCTATCTTGTTTCAACAACAACCAAGTTCACATAATCTTCAGTGTTTCTCAACACACTGTTGCCAACATTTATCTTTGTCTCTTGACCAACCTGTTTTCGTTGAACTTGAAGCATTATTTCCTGGTCTTAGTGTACAGAGTGTATGAATATCCAGTCAAGTAATATAACACTTTGGTCATGCCATACCTGAGGAAAACATCCAGGCTGAGTATAATCCCTTGATCGATTCCACAATTATCAATGTGTTTATAATTGTTCAATCACCAACATTATCATTACATAATCCTGGGAAATCCTGTCCGCAGACATCTTGGAATCTTGGCGAAAACTAAGATTGATGGGTTTCATTCATACGTGTATATGACGTTTGTATTGCATACGCTCTCAAAGTATATAGCGCATCTATATGGCGGAAGTTTGTCATATTTCTGTGTCCAGAAGTGCACTGTTTGCATTTTTTAGCGGAGATGCCATTTTAAAGACCAGAAGTCTTTTGATGCCAAAAGACCAAGACGGGAAACATTTTGAACTCTGAGCAGTATGACAATGTCCCAAGTGATGATCTACCTGTTACAGAACCTAATTTTCAAATTATACCCTAAGCTTTTGAGTTTTGCTAGTGAACGTGGGCACTGGCTGATGAGGTGGACAATATCCGAGATCAGTCATTAGGACGCCATCCAGCACTCCCCCCCCCCCCAGACACACCACAACACATACTAATATCTCATTTAACACCAAAGGACTGAATACGATAAACAAAACTCCAAATCGTACCCTATAAGTTTCAATTGTGAAGAAGTACAACCCTTTTTTCCCAGATGTTTCAGTGTTTTTTGTATCTTTTCACCCTTACTTATCTAGTGCCCAATCTTGAAAAATACCCCTTTTACACGTTTCGGTTGTCGCTCATGATATCCCCTTGTCATGACCAGGGCTCCTGGAATGGAACGTAATAATAAACTCACACATTGGTGCTGAGAACTGAAAGATTCTGTAGTCCAAATGTGGCTGTTTCACATTCACGGTTTTATAACAAAATTCATTCCATAGATTTGGTATAAACTACACCAATCATTATCTCTGTACATTTTCATAAAACAACTACTTGTTGACCTTTTACTTACTTCCCCATGGGCATTAAATAGCAGGTAATTAGGGTTGTGTAGGTTTCACTATACATTGTGCCAAAATATGAAGTCCTAACGTCGTGCTTTAGACGGACTGGGGTCTGTAAGAACAACAATTTAATGTATATTATGTGCTCTTATGAGCTCATTTGCACTACCAAAACAAAAGCTCATACTAAAATAAATATCATGAATAATATTCCTTGTAATTTGCCACATTTTGGTACCCAGGTCCGTATACTTTGAACGATGTATGTCCGCTTTGAGCTTTGAGACCTGTGTCAAGGTCACTAAAGGTCAACAGAAAATGGCAACCTCGCTTTTCTGAATAGTCATACCCAGTAGAATACTTATATTGGTTTCCAACAATTAACTGAAGCTGTCAAACAAAATCATTCTTGTGAGAATCATAGGCTCAATCTCCTTCCACGGATGAGATTGGCAGTGTTACCATTGAATCGTATCAGATGAAATTTCCACCTTTGATAGTTCCTCAGATGTTGTGCCACTGTAAGTGGGTATGGCAGTCGAAAATTGCCCTTTTATTAAAGTTTACACTTGGAAACTTTTTTGGGAGAATATTTGGAGTTCAGAGAAATCTTCCAATATGTTGTGCCAAATTTTTGGTTTTCCTAGCTCTGTTAGTTGAGAGAGGAAAGTCTTCTATATGAAATTCGGGATTATTACATTCGTGGCCTTTTCATAGGAACTGCTAATTCTTCTTCTAAAATCTTAGGTCCATTTTTTGGATAACTACATTTTTATCCTCATATAAGTCCATTAACACTATTCAAGGGAATTGTCAATATTTTCCCCCATGTTTTTCCCTCAATGTCCTCAGTTTTCTTTTTCTTAAACTCCTAGAGTTCTAGAAATGTTTTCCCGTTTCAATGCAGTATTAGCATGAACAACTTTAAAAGCGGTCACATCTTTGAGGAATTCTGTAGATTTTGTGATATTTGTTCATTTCTTATTTTTGGATTTGTATCATTCTCTTTCTTTCTCTTCCTCTTTTTTATTTTTGTTTTTTTTCTCTACTTTTTCCTCTTTCCTTTCCTCTTTCTCTTCATTTTTCTTTTCCTCAATATTATTCCGGTGCACTTTTTTTCACCTTTTGTGATTTTTTAAAATTGTTTGTGCCATTTTCTAGAGCGGTGCTTCCTTGCTCCGGACTTCCTGGGACTTTTCAAGATTTAAATACACTTAAAATCGATAATACCTCATTTTTTGGGTTTGTACTGCATTTGTCAAAATTCGCATTTTTTTGGGACAAAACGCAGAATGATACGAAAGCCCCACCGGTGATGCTACTCCTAAAAGATGGCTTCATGCTTAGGTTAATTATGCTGTATAGTGTTAATTTTGTTCTGTCTGCACAAAGATGTTTAGAACAAGTCCGGCCAACAATCAATGACTTTCTTTGTTCTCTTTGTTTCCTTTTCGAAAATGATGAAATATACGGCAATGTTAAGTTGAACGACAGTAGACAGCTCAGTTTATTATTCTGAAAGAGGAATCTTGTGATTTGCAATCCTGAATAAGACCTCAATCTTATAGGGGTAGTGATCTAAGCAACTAAAATCGTTTTCAACGGCATGGGTAACCAGGATTTTTTTAGGGTAGGGGCTATTTTTGTCAAAAAGGGGCCTCTTCTTTCTTCCGGCCTCTTTCCCCAATTCACCCCTCCCAAAAGGGGGGTGGGGATTTTTGGAAAGGTGTGTCCTTTTATACCGAAACTCTTAACCATTTTCACCAATTGAGGAAACATAATTTTTGCTCGTTCCGCTCGCAAAATCGATTTTCTTTGCCATATTTAGGGGTTTTGGGGCTTTGTGGATTTTTTTTGGGTACGTTCCGCCCCCCCCCCCCCCCACCACGGGGTTACGGGCATGTACTTCAGTAATTTGATGTGCTTTACCTTGCATACGGAGCAGAGCAGATTTAACTGGATACAACAGCTATTATTTGCCTCCGAGCAAATACAAGCAGATGTACATTTTACGGTCACAAACCTGGATGGGACACTCTTCCAAAACCGCATACTTTTCTCAACCAGTGTTTCAATGTTCTACAAAATCCACTATGGCCTGGTGTATATATCATTTCCATCTTGTTTATTCCGTTTACAAACACACGCCCAGGGAGAGCAAATCATGACCTGCGTTTACCAATATAACTCGTCCAGTCAAGAGTAAACCATCTACATGCACTCGTTTCTTCTTGCCATGCGTAATATACCCCAATCTGGAATGGACTTCCATCAACAGTGGTCCATGCACTTTCAGTTTGCCAATTCCAATCCTTGGCACTACCGTTCGTTTCGTTTCGTGCAAGCCAAATCACATGTGGACGATCCTCTTTTAACCAGCTGATAGTTTCATCATCCAGGTTGATCAGGGCCGCTACCAGCGTTTCTGAGGGAGATGTTACCCTTCTTCACTACCACCCATCAACTATCTCCTTTTTTTATTTTACTTGCACTATGAACACAATGTATGTATTTTGAGCACCCAGAGGCACGTATGCACACCATATTTCCTCCAGGACAAGCAATTGTTCTTGTGGAGTATTTCACTGAAGACTGAAGACACTGAAATTTAGGAAAGAAATTGTTGATGACCTTTATATATTCATTTCAAACATGTGCAACTTTTGGACTTTTGACATATCCCTAATTATTGAAATGTATAATATTTTAATAATAACCTGTGCATAAATCAGTACTTCGCCGATATGTGTAATCAAAGTCCTCATGCAAGCATCCTTCTCTCTTTGATCCCATTGAGTAGGCTATATGTATTTGATATCAAAATGTCAAGCAAAGAATGCACTCTGCTATATGTTTCAAGATGGTGAGGGCTAACTTTCGAATTGTGGCGGAGAGTTGCTGGCCTTGAAGATGTTGGGATGTCCTCGGGCAGCAAATTATTAAGTGCGAGCCTTCCTTGTCATGAATATGAACCTTTTTTGTATTAGTTATCCTTATTTTCTATTAGGAAAAGCGAAACCTTTCCTATTTTCTATTATGAATAGCGAACCTTATTTTCACTTTACTAGCGAACCTTATTTTTTTATTATGAATAGCGGAACCTTATTTTTATTATGCATAGCGAACCTCTTTTTTATTAAATGCGAACCTTATTTTTTATTATGAAGCGAACGCTTATTTTCTATATTAAAGCGAAACCTTATTTTTTATTTGAAGAAGCGAACGTTATTTTTTTATTATGAATAGCGACCTTATTTTCTATTATAATATCATCGAACCGTTATTTTTTATTAGAATGCGAACCTGATTTGCTATTATGATAGCGAACCTTCTTTTTCTATATGAATAGCGAACCTTATTTAATTTTAATAGGGCGAACTTATTTTCTATTATGGAATAGCGAATGCTTATTTTCTATTATGAATAGTGAACCTTAATTTCATAATGAAATTGGCGAACCCTTTTTCTTATATTAGCGAACTTATTCCATTATGAAATAGCGAACCGTATTTCATATTAAGAAAGCGAACCTTGATTTCATTATGAATAGCGAACCGCAATTTTTTTAGTAGAATAGCGAACCTCTTTCATATTATGAATAGCGAACCTTTTTCTCATTATTAATAGCGGACCTGTTTTTATTATAATAGCGAACCTTTTTTTTTTATTATGAATAACACCCCCCTTTCTATTTTCTGAATATCGAACCTTTTTTTCTATTATGAATAGCGAACCCTTTTCAATTTATGAATAACGATGCATATGTGCTTTTTATGAATAGCGAAACCTTATGAAATAGCGAACCTTTGAATAAGCGTTCTTGACCCCCATAAATTGCCGGTCATCTGATAATGAAAGTTCAGAGATCCCGCATCTCCATAGTCAAAATCGGGCCAAATTTTTACTATTTCTTAGGTGATAGGATGATGTTGCATATCATTATATTTAGCAGAAAAATATTATGTTGTACAAGCCAAATTTTTTGGTTGTGGCCTAAATCGGCAGAGCTTTCTATTTGAAGAAATATACGTTTGGTAGTACATGTGGTGCATTGATCAGCGCTCGCCTCATAAGCAAAAGGTTTTGTGTTCGTGCCACAACTGTCACCAATTGTGCACTTGTGCAGGCCTTTTTTAACCCCTCATTGCCTTCGCTCCACCAGGCCGCATAAAGGGGTACCGTGTAAAGAAATTGAGTGTCCCCCCATGAGACGTGTCCTAGCTACCACCGCAACATGTACGGAATAAACCCGTGACCCGGGGCTTGTAAACGAGAATCATTTGGGTACAGTCTGAAACAAATGATGCTACAGCACTCAATGGAGACACAATAGATGCCCCCAAAACATAGCCACACGCAACATTATAAGGGAGGGATTCCTGGCCAAAACGCTAATGACAGAGAGATGGGCCACTCCGCCTGTGGGACGCACCATTTGCATTTTACGTTTGGGAGCCCAGCATGTCTAAATCGCTAGAACGAATCGGAGACATATTGTAGGATATTAGGAGATAGGTTTTAGACCATATTATGTATTTTATTTAAAACTAGCTTAAACTACTAAGTTTTTGGCCTGAACAAGGGCAACATTTTTACCATTCTTTTTATTAATGGTGACGCTCTAATGCAGCAACTTTGTTCTAGAGATTGTCAGAATTTGTTTTCTTGTCTCCTTCAATCTTAATATCTGCATATGAATGTTTGACTATACGAATGGAACATGAGAATCAGAGGGCATCATCAGATCTGAGCCTGGTGGGGGTGCAAAGACTCAAGAGTTTCCACAAACACCAGCTCCCGATTTTTTTTGTCCTGCTGGCCCGCGTTTTTCCTTCTGCGCTACTCTCGCCGGTAGACCATAGTTATTTTCCAGTCGATTTATAATTCTGTGAGCAAGCAAATGAAGGATGGAGGTGCCGTAGGGGTCATCTCTACACTGCATTACCCACAAACGTACCCTTTATTTCATCTCCCTCCCCATCCCCCCCCGCACCTGCCTCCTCTCTACCACCCAGCCCCCCCGCTGTAACCCCCCCCTTCTCCGCCGTATCAAAAACGCCAACCTTAAAGCAAGATACGCGGCAATGACCGGTCGCCCGGGGCGAGCTGATGCGAAATCGACGACCACAAAAGAGTAAAGAGACGGAAGCTTAACAACAGAAACCAAAGACCTAGCACAGAAGTCGGGCTATATGAACAGTGATTGTCTCTTCATTATCTTTATCTTCCCGGTCTTCTCGTTCTTTCTCGATCTTTCCGTCCCTTCTTTTTTCTTCACTCTTTTATTTCTCTTCCCATATCTCCCCTTTTACTTCCCCACTTTTTTTCATCCCTATCAACAATTTTTTGTGTTTTTTTTGGGGGGGTGCACTGGTTACGCCACTAGTGAATAATGTTTTTATACAGGAAGGATGCCAAAGTCAATACCGTGCTACGACAACCGAGATGAGTGGTTAGGTATCCACACGAGCTCAAATGTAAAGTGTGCAGCGTTTCTAGTGTAAGGCACATAGTTCTCAATGTCAGTTTTACCCCTTAACTCTGAAAATATTAAGCCACATATATTGTAAAACCATACAGGGGGTGTCCAGAAGACGTTAAACCCACCCTCCAGAAACGCATTTTTTACTTACTTAATCAATTCTTAACCTTGTTTTGAGCTGTATATATGAAAATATGTACACTTTTTTCACATTTGGTTGAAACAAGAAAGAAACGTGTGAAAAATACCAAAATGACTATTCCCTCAAATGATCAAACCTATTTTGTCACGGCTAGCAATAGCGGAGAACCATGGATCAAATGCTCCACATAAAAAAAAACAATTTTGTTTAAGACCCCCTTGCCAATAAATACTCTCAAATTCCAATGTTCATTGCTGGTGTCTAGAGTTTATTGTTCAGTGCTCTACTCCTCCTAACTCTACCACTGCAGCATTAATTTATCGGCTGACTACGGCTGATTGTCCTGTTCTTTGACGATCATACAGGGTGATTCAGAAAAAGTACCACCAAATGAGGGTTTTTTTATGAAGAAACCTTACGGAATTTACCAAAATTAATTCCTGTGTTAGATAGTTTGTTTTAATCAGCTTCACAATATTTTTATTTTTAGAAATCGATCAAGCATTCAAATGCTACAGTTTATTTTTGGTGAAGGTATCCATTTTCTCCCCCGAACAAATTGCTCATTGACTGTACACATGACTCATTTACTGCGCAGCGTGAGGGCTCAAATAAAATTAACAGGTTGCATTTCTTGGCGCCTGTATTCCTAATGGCTCCGCAGGACAATGTGTTTTAATAATGATGCAGAAATACGTTTTAAAATAAGAATACAGTAATGTTTTTTTAAAATTGAACCTTTTAATGCTTTCTGTTATCCTCTCCTATACTGTAATTTGGAGTTTTGTACGTGAAATGACAAGGTTTGAAAGAAAAGAATGCTGCATGTTGTTGCTTCAAGTCCAAAAATTGATTTTTATTAAATATATTTTTGATATTTTTGACATACGGTTTCATTTTACAGTCTTACTTACGATGTAAACTCAGACATTTTCATTTGTGAGGGAGGGACCAGGCGATGGGAAACCGGTTAACCTTTTGGGGCTCCAAAACACATTTTTTGCAATGTTGAACACGGTGACCTGTCCATACTATCAATTATTACTTTGCCCTGATCTCTATTGGGGCCGGAGGGGGCAAAGCTTTTTGAGTGTCGGATCCCCCACCCTTTACTCCTTCCCCTCCCATGCCTTCACCCACACAGACTGGTTACGTCACTTGTGTTCCCTGACATTTATTGCAAATGTGTAAATTAATGGAGGATATTCCTGCAATCCCAAAGCTGACGTAAAAGCAAGCGTTGGGTTACTCTTGCATGTAAACTTGTTCGGTCTTTCCCATCGGTTACTTTCACTTCCGCAACTGTAACTTTTGAAACTCGTTAATATCAATTTTAAATGCCGTCATTTTTATATAATGAGCTTACAAAATCGGAATGTATTCCAATAAAAGACATATATGAATAGCACAGAGGGGTTTTCATGAAAAATCGCTCAATTTGGTTTGTACTTTTTTTTAATCACCCTGTATCTATCTCCTTGCACCTTATAGAGTCTTGCTATTCCAGAATTTTCCTCTGTTCCCCTTGATTGCCATCAGTTATGGGAACCCTACTTTAGAGGAACTTAAACCCATTCACGATGAACGTGGTCCTCTACCCAAGAGCAGTTGTCATTAAAATAAGGCCATTGTATAGAGTTACGCCCAATGCCATTATTTGAAAGTGCTCTTTAACCAAATTCATATTTTGTAATTATGATAGGAGACGGGTGATGGGATTGCGGTCACTTGTCATTCTAAAGAACAAATTAAGTGGCATGTTTCAAGTGCTTTTTTAATTAAGCATACAATCTGTGACAAATTCTTAAAATCGAGGAGTTAACGTGTGGTCAAATCCCTAAGATTAACAATGTACATGTTTCTTTCTCTACTATTGCAAGCCATGGACAAAGTCGGTTTTTGCATCATTTTTCGGGAAATGTCATGTTTAGTTATTTTTTTCACCGTTTTTCTTTCTTGTTTTTTACCATATGTTCAAAAAATTACATATTTTCAATAATATAAAGCTAAACCAAGGAAAGAATGAATTATTAAGCAAACATGGCCGTTTCTGGAGGGGTAAACGTCTTTCTGAGACACCCTGTAACTTTTTTAAAAAATCCTTGTAATCTGAGAAAGAGTCTCATGTGCTTTGTAACATGATGGGGCATTTTACAAAACGTTGACTCCCTGTAGCAACCTTAAATCCAAGCGGTGGTCCATTCGGGGGGGGGGGGGGGGGTTCGAGTGCTTTCATCATCAATTTTATGATTACCAATGCTTAAAGTACTTGTGTTGCAAAAATTCACAATTTTAATTATCCGGAGTGCCACGCTTTCACTCCAGTCCCCTGCTATTACCTGTGATGCATTCCAAAGCAAAAGCCTTAGAGATATGCAACAAAATAATTTTTCATGATAAGGTATATGTAACGCTAAGAAGAAGCTGGTACGCAAACATAATGGGTAATTTGAAGAGTTCCCTATATTTGCTTAACGATTCCCAGGACAGCAATCATCATATTTAGGCCTATGTAGTACAAATTTCACCACCCGGCACTAATATTTTAATATCGGCCATATCATCACCATCATCTTTCATTTGAATGTATAAGCACTGAATGAAAACATGTATCTCAAAAATGATCGAGTTACAAAAACTTAAACTTTAAACAATGTCATTTTCTTCTTCGTCCGAATCGTTTCTGGTTTGCCGTAATAGACATGTCTTGCTAATTTCTCCCAACAGTTGTGTTCATCATTTTGATTTGCTTGTGGATTTTCCTCAACTTTATGAAAGCGCCTCGAACACAGGAATAACGTGACTTTTGAGACATTCTCGAGGGCACCGTCCCGTCCTTCCACATTCGCTGTAAGTTCCACCAGTCAGTCTCACTGTAGTGTGGACTAAATGATATGGGTTCGAAATTTAATTAAAATCGGAATGTTCACAGCAGACATTGCTCTTTAAAACTGAATTCCAGCCCATTTCGAATCGTCATATTTTCTGTACGAATCAATTTACATCTTCAAAAATTGCGAAAAATTGTGGCCTGACAGCATACGCCATTCGGCTAAAGCGTTGCCCACCCTTTTCTATACCATGGTAAAGTTTGTACTTGCGTACCGGGGTCCTGTTACAACGACAACAGCATCAATGTCGAGATAAAATCCCTCCGTTTTCAGGAAGAACCTCCATTCGGGTTACGTTCCAGCTTTGTGCTCTAATGCACTAATAGGGACACCAAATATATCACGAGGCTGGTCTCGATGATGATTGCATGTACCCTCACACCATCTTCTAGTTTAAAAATATCCCAATATTAAAAACCACCATTACCAACTGAATTCAGGTTGCATATGAAACATACATCACAATTGTCCGGGTTTTTGGATATCGAAGTGTACTTCACATGAGTGCTTAGGTAGTGAAGGAACTTAAATTCATGGGACGTATACCATACGTAATGGACTATATTTGGAACGACATATTTTTCAGAACCATTCACACTGTAATCCCGGGGGTTTATACCGACGATATATAACACAGTTGCGGCAATTTTCCCAAAGTATTTTTCATGATGTTAACATCTGCGAGATGCAATTTTGCCTATAAAAAGCGTATAAGTTTTTTCACAACAAAGTTGTCGTAATGATACAGTAACCCATAGAATATATTGCTTTGGTACAACCCGCTCTGCTAAGATCTTTTCTACTGAATCTTGTCTCCTCCACAAACACTAAGTTCGCGATACGATAACTGAGCGACATCAATGCTTCTCCGCATTATATAATTGCACATCATAGTCGTGGAATTTTCATCCCAGCCACTTCTGAACAAACGGTTGATTCTTCTTAGATAATATTTATCGAAGGATTGGATTCGGCCCTGTCTTTGCCAATTGTAAAATCAAATTGGCTAGCGTTCACATAGAGTCTTGAACACGAACATCATTGCTCCCGAGGTATATGCCACCATATAAAGCCAGGGCCTTCAGGCGACTAAGATCGTTTGATGGTATGGTCGGTGACACTTTTACCAAATATAGTCGGGTTTGTTGTGCATTCTTTTTTCACATAGTGTTTAGTGGCCTCAGTCCTTGACTATTTCCGCAGTATAACCTTTATCTTTTGGCATCCGCTTGAACCATTGTCCCCGTATGCCCCTTTCATAACATTTCGGTCTGACAGAAATGAAACATATGCATTAGGTGCATCTATAGCCCCCTATTTTTAAAAATTCTTTCTGATTGTTGTTCATAGCATATTGTGTGCCACTATCACAATAATACCATTCAAAAAAGTTCATCAAAATCTGAACTTCGTCTGTTGTGGTCCCACCGGTCATGAAAGTGTTCATTGACAAAATACGCATTTTCATAAGCAGGTATTTGTTTAATATTTTGGCTTAAATGGCTGCCATATTAATCCAAATAGATGCTAATAGTGGATCTTATATGAAGGTTTCAAGACCCTTTCTGAAGCCACTACATCCATAAAGTGAAAAGAGCAAGCATGCAATTTCAGAACGGCGCTATTTTGACCATATTATTTAAAATTTTAATTAATCTATTTTGAAATCAAGTTAAATAGTGTTAATATCAATCAAAGGTTTACCAACCCATTCTAAAGGCCACTGCACTTTTTTTTGCAAATGTCATCTATGGTAGTAGTCTAGACTTTCTGCATCAAGTATCGCTGCCCTTATTTAAACCAGAGTATATCCTAAAATGTCATTTAAACACAATTGTAATGAAATTTAGTCTGATTTTTAGTAATCTGTGTTTTGATTTGCGATTCTGGAAATCCCTGCATGTATTCTTGTGGTACTTTGCTCAACACTTGCAGCACAATTTTGGATACTTTTTAGATCTTGATGCATCCAAGAAGTCAGCACTGAGTTTTACTCCGCGTTTTGCGCAGTACTATAGATCACATTGATGCATCAATCTTAGTCAAGGATTCCTGGTATGCAGGAGAATTTGGGGGACCATTCCGTTAACATCTTCAGTGAGAAAGCATTGTCTATTTGCAGATGCGTAGAAGTAAACCAGAGTCCCTCATTGACCAGTCTGCAGGTTTGTTTGCGAAGTATGTGGTTGAATCATGCTTCCGAATTTTAATCCAACCCTCTTCTTAGTGCTACTACGTCTACTGTGGGGTTTAACTGCATAACTGATCAGCCAGTGCACGTCCTCATCTGTGCAGCGAACTTCCCTAAAGAGTGCGAAGGGGCCACCAGGTCCCCCAGTCAAATCCATATGTGATCAAGGGTCACCATGCCCCCAGCTCAAAATACCTAGGTGACGCTCAAAGCTCATACTTCACTTGCAGAAACCTCTGGGTTCACAACCTCATACTCCAGTCACTTGTGAAACAGATTGATGTCATGCCATGGGGCATCGGCACTAATTAGCAGGTCATCCACTCTGTGCGGGCACCGTGGTGAATGTGGACTCAGCGCTCGCCTCATAAGCATAAGTTGTGGGTTTCCAGCCCCGCTGTCGCAATGTGTTGTGCACTTGGGCAAGGCACTTTACCTTGCTTGCCTCTCTCACCCAGGAGTCTAAATGGGTACCAGCATATGCTGGGAACGCAAAACAGACTCGCTGTGCAGGAGGAGTGGCGAACCCCCCACCAGCAACATTATTACAGAGAGATGTGCACTCCGCCTGCGGGCGCAACATTTTCATTTTTTGTAAGATCAAAGTTGCAAGAGTACAAACTGGATTATTTCCGGTATTCCCATAGAGACTTTTCAAAATAGATATTTTTGTAGTTATGACTTCCAATTATGTGTTAGACAAAATGTGTTTCACTGAGCAAGTTATCTAGAAGTTGGAAGGGGTGTAAAAAAGTTTTTGACCATTGAACATCACGTACATAGTGATTTGTTCCGAGTTTCACTAATCCATTGTCTACCTTTGACCTTAAGTTTTGTTGCCTTTGACCCCTGTGACCTTGAACATTTGTTGACTTTCACCCCCTTTGAATATTCCAGCAAACAGTCCCATAAGAGTGTATTGTAACTTTGTTTCAAATGCTTAATCTTTATACTATATATGTCTTTTAGAGTGCAAGTTCCACTTACTACACGTTTCTGGAAAAGCCCAGTTTCGAACTTCAGGCCTGAGTGGACCCATAAGACCGAACTCCGATTTCAAGTAGAAATCGAATAGGGATTAGTTTTGGACACGTGGAACTGTTAAGACTATGAACAAAAATATTTAAACTTAGGGGCTATAGAATGCCCCTAATTATATCTTTGGGATGTGTAGATACTTTTGGACACTTGTACCTCAGTAACATTATGCCCAATTCAATTCCAGGATCCTTCTGTCCTGTGTCCAACATAATGTACGTATCCTGGAGGAACAATACTCATTCACTGCATTTGGTACCAAATACAGAGAATACAATGAAGCATGGTACCTAGCATTTCTAAGGCTAGAAAGGTCATGTTCTTTTTTGTTATCATGCCTTGAAGCCATGGCGATTCAATAGTTTTTTTCTTCTTCATTTGCTACGTTCCTTCTTATTTCGCCTATGAAAAAGGAAAAAGTGTAAAATCTCAGAAAGAAATCGCATTAATAAGAACTGAAAGTACGCTTCTAGAGATTGGAAGCAAATAATTATTGCAGTTTTTGCACCAGTTTGCTACGTCTACCACACTGTTAAAATGGCTCTAAAACGTTGTTTTTAACGGCAGCGGGTCTTCACACTAGTTTTTTACATACAACCGTTTTTTACAGTATTTGGGCCCGTTCCGTTTCCCCAACTGCAGTATAAATGAACATTTTGAATGGTCTTATGGCCAACATTGCACATCCAATAATGAAATAACGACGTGGCTTTCAAACAACTATTTTGTCAACTATGGTGTTAGTTTAGTAACCCTGTTATTTTAGAACACCTTGTGAAAAATCCGACACAGGATGAGTAAAAAACTGGGACCCTGTCTGTGAACCACCATATCGCATGTTTGGGTAGATATTAACTTAATGTTCTGGTTATCCCGGTTAAACTTACTTTATTTGTTTTTTTTTTAATATACTAAAAAAAGTATTCCCAGCGGTTACACACGCCGAGCTACAGTCTTTTTAAAAGAAGGAAACAGTGATCGTTTTTTGCGAGCTCGATCTACTGATTCATATGCAGTAGGTAACCGAACCAAATCACTCTTCAAAATGATGATAGGGGTGTTCATGTCTATTTTAACCCTCGTCTTACCGGGGGGTAGTGAACTTCGCTCCGGGTGCGCTAAAATGCAAAATCTTGTGTAACTGTAAAAAGTTCTAGGTAATCGTTCTCTCCACCTTTTTAGCGAATAAAATGTGAGAGGGTAGCATTCTTCATCCGGGGTTGGGTTGATGCCATCAAAGTCGAAGCGTAAGGGGGTGGTGCCACCGAAGGATATGTTATCGTACACCTTTTTTTTAAAATATATATGCACAATATGACTCCAAAACTCTATCTTTATGTAAAACTAGTTCAATTGCAATAAGAGCTGAAAGCCGCATGAAATCCGTTTCCCTACATTTCTTATCGGCCAAATTTGGACTTTCGCCTTTTTACTGTGGAAAATGCCAATTTTTACTTTTTTTATATTTTATCAAGGACTTTATGTCATCATTGTGACGCCATGATAGGTTATGTGGGTAACTTTCTGCGTATCAATGGAAAAGAAGATGATCATAGCTATCCACGGGGGTTTTTTATAATTGCATTCTCGAGGGGGGTGGCAACAGACCACCTGGGTAGACCGTGTTAAAAAAAGCCTTGATACGACGATGGTTAATCCCTGACCCTAACCCTTAAAAGGGAACAAAGGAATCACACCACTAAATAACTCCCCATAGACTTGTGTACAAAATGACCTCTCTACAAACGTCAATTTTTCGGCTATAAACGCGACGGTCTATTTAAAATCTGATTTTTGGAAGAGTGGGACCACACCTCTTCAAAAAAAAAAATTTTAAAAAGTGAAATGATGAACGCCGATTTCTTTAGCTACAGAGCATCGAAAGATTTGCATGTTTTCAAAACGTCCACGCCTAGGTTAATGTTTACTAGAAAATTTAAATTGCACCACAGTTTCCCCAAACCCTCAGAAAATTATACAAAAAAATGGCCCAGACAAAAATCTTTACCACCCAAAGGTTTGTTACTAGCCACACAGTATTGATTAATTTCAAATTTCATTTAAGGAAATATGTCATGATTCTGAATACTTGGACAAATTTGGTATATGGGTATGGAAAGCTTTAAGTAACGTAGATTACATATAAATCAAAAACAATAAGTGAAAACTGTCCACATTTGTTGAGTTATTTGCCCTTTTAATTTTCCTGCCCCGCCCCCAATAGCTGCTAACTCAAAAACGATTACGACAAATCCACATCGCAGGCAAATGTCTTGACGTCAAAGTGATGACATCCATAATTTACGTCGTGTGACCATCATATCGCAGTGTTGCCACTTTATAAAATTAAACACAAACGAAATGAAACAAAATATGTCATGCGTAACTGATTTTCTAAGGTTAGTATACTTGTCAGTATCCATCAATATGACAGTGTCCGCACTAAAACAATTCGAGGTCAACACGTGTTTTGGGCATCACTTTGACGTCACGAGGAGAGCAAAATTGGGCGCTTTTGATCCAAATGAAGCCGTGGCGAAAAATTCCGCCCGTTTTCTTCGCTATGTCAAAAAAGCTAACAATTAAAATGCTCTATTTTGTTAATTTTACATTCAAATTGTATTTATTTTTTCGGGGGGATCGTGTGTAGGTAACAATATTTTATGAATGTAAGTCACAACTGGCTTGACAAAAATCTTGACATATTCCTTTAAAGACACATTCTCAACATTTGTGATCTTCATTATTTAGGCAAGGGGCCATATTTGGGACGCCAACACTCTCTAATAAAAATTTTATTTAGTGTGTGATTATGAAGGTTGGAAATTTCCGGAAGCACCTATTGTCATAATATGTGTTCGAATAGAAGTAATTTCAGTCTCTCAAACTTATTCCCTCTACGTCATGCAAAGTCAAAATGGAATCACAAGGGAGACCTTAATAAAACTTTTAATTTAAGAAGGAGGTAGTTGAGAGATATATATGGAGTATTATATAATCATATAGCTTATCGCTCTTTAAGTTTAGTAGTTCCCCCTTTACCGTAACCCTATTCCTAAACCAAACTGACAACGACTTGCCGATTGGTCATAAGTATGAAAGATATAGGGATAGGCCATAATTCGAATGTTTTATTATCCAAACGGTATTTGATCCAAAAGGTCGTTATTCCGAAATTTTGGGGAAACGAACTGTTCGACAATCAAATCCCTCAGAATATAAGCCTTTCGGAATAATAACCCTTTCGGAAAAAAAAAGTCCGTCTATAGCAACCCTTCGAATAAAAAAAGATTCGGATGATGAATGGACTGTATGAAAGATAGTCGCAAAAGAGGACCATTCTGAAAATAAAAGGAACTCGGCGGAAATGACCCTAAGAATAAAACCTTTCGGAGAAATAACATTTTTGAATACCATACTGTCCTCGTTAGAATAATGATCAATTTATGTGAAGGCATTTTTATGACCCACAAACATTTGTTTAGCACGGCACATAGTCAACAATGCGCCGACTAAAAAAGGGGGTCAAAATTATGATCATAAAGAGGGCCACGTACGTGTTTTAACCGCATGGTAGTCGGTGCCAGTGACTGCAAAAGGGGGTAAAATGACCCCCCGTTGTTTTTAGAGTGTAAGATCACAGGATGCTCTCCAAAATCCCGCCAAAAAACATTTTACTTGGACCTTGTTATTGAACCCATAAGGAGTCAATTTCAACTGTTGTCTAATTTGACTGAAGATTTGTATCGAATGATGAGGGCGCGAATTGGTTTCAAATGGCGGCCAAAAATGGTTAAAAAAAAAAAATATAAAAAAAATAAACTAGTAGTATAAAGGGTCAAAAGTGATTAAGTCTGGTTTTCAATGTGACCTATGATAAAACCATGCATATCAGTTGTTTCAACCAAATATCAAATTCTCAATGACGGTTTGTTTTCAATAATGATGGCGTTTTTTTTTCCAAATGCGCGGCCCAAAATGATAAAACCTATAAAGATTAAAGTAGTCATGATTAAGTGCTTCTCAATAAACTATGGTTTGTGATTTCAAATGTAGACCTTGGTAATATACTCATAAGGAGTGGCTTTCAGCTTCATCAAATTCTCAGTCACAGGTTTCAATGATAAGAACGTACTTTGTGTTTAAATGGCGGCCAAAATGATAGGGAAGAAAAAATGCTCTATCAAATAGAATAGTCATGATTTAGGAACGTCACCTTCCTGGTACGGTCGTACATTCATAAGGGATCTACCGGGCGCCATTGCCCAACTCTTCGATTGTTATGAAGGAATGTTGAAAAGAAAACTACCCTTTGCTTGGAGAGTTGCTAGACTTCTTTTAAGTATTTTAAGAGTTTATGACCCCTTAAACTGCCACCAAGTGTCCCTTAAGGTGGACCCGGACCAATATAATTTGCCATTGGTTTATGTATTAAATGGCCCTAATTAAAAGGTAAATTTCTCATTAACCCGAAGGCGACTCTCAGACGCTGAAATTATGCATACCTGGACTGCTTCTAGACCGGGTATGCATCCCATTCAGCAAGAAAAATCCATAAGTTGCACACGGATTTTTCGAGCTACTGAAGCATGAAGAAAACGTATTACTTCCGATCCCTCTGATAACGTGGCTTCTAGTCAAAATATTCTATGGGGTGGTGTAAAATTAGTAAGCCTCACGAATTTGTTTGTCTTGATATTTCGGTGCTGTGTTTTATCTCTTAAAATAGTTTTTAACACAAAATAGGCCCTGGAAGTCCAGTTTCTTACTATTTTTCAATTTAACTTAGACTGTCATCAGTTTACCTTTTTCCCCAAACAACAGATGGGTACCAGACCGATCTATTAGTGGGTGGAACATACAGAACCCTCAGATTTGTAAATCATGAAACTCATGTCTATTTCAACCCATCTTGGCAGATTTTTGATCATTCATGAGAATAATTTCATTATTTTGATGAACTGAGCAAGAAATAAATGTTGTCAAAATATGATTACAGGGTGCAGTCAAAATATTTACACCCGTTTGTTTTAATTTCTACAGCAGCGAAAAATCTACCAAAGATACGGAGTACCCCACATATTAAACTAGATTATTTCACCTACAGAGCAATTTTGAATTTTGATTTTTTGAACTTTGAATTGCGAGGTTATGCTATCTTAAAAGATAGGTACCCATTTTTCACTCTGTCCACGGAATCACGAGTGTGGAATTTGGAAAGAGACTTTGCATGGAGAGTCTACACAAGGAACATCATGAAGGATTGCTGCTTTGATATGTTGTGTAAACTTCAAGAAAGAAAAATTTGAAACAATTTAATAGTATGAAATCAATAACAAATTATGGAATATACCACCCAAATTTTGATTGAAGAATTACTTCAATAAATGTCGAAATAGTTCACATATCTTTTCGCGGAAACTGAATGAAATTGTAGGGAATCCATTGTACATACAGCCGGTTGACCACATTTGCCACCGATCCTTCAAAACTTGGTGGGGGGTGGGCTTAATTTGCGGGATCAATATTTGAACATACACACATTCAAATTCCATCTGCCTTTTCCTTTGCACATCTCAGTCATTCCTCCCCCTTCCATCTTTTACTCTACTCTCCTTTCTGCTTGTCCTTTCCAACTTTCCTGGCTTTACCGCTAGCTTAAGCTTAATTCCTTGTCAGGCCCATGGGGGGGGGGGGGGGGGACAAACAACGCGTCCCCTTCCCCTGCCTGTTACGCTACGCCATTGGCTATAGTTAAGCAAATATCATCAACAGTTGTTACGTGATTAGGTAATGGTACTTTAGAACAAAATACAAGAGCAACTGCTTAAAAGCATTTAGGGGACAGTAGTAACTCAAAGGCTTTGCTGCCTATATGGAAATGAAGAATTGCGAAACGTGGGTCAAATGGTTTTGGCGGCTTTCCGTTAATTTAAAAATATCTGCAATATGCGAAAAAGGTAAACGGTAGAATTGTTTTTTTTACCAATTATAGTGGATATACATGAGCTATTGTTTTATGTATAAAAAACAATTTTAAACTTGTTAAATATTTTTGTTTAAGATTTTTCTGAAATCGACTGTAAATCTTTTTGACTCACCCTTTATTTTGCTATCTATTGGAGATTTCGTGGGAGCTCAATTAACAGCCAAAATAAGAGAAACGACAACATTGTCTGATTTTCATTGCTTCATTCTGTAATCAGAAATAAAATAACTTACTCCTTACTCGTCATAGCGCCTGGCCCTTGGAAAGTGAAGGGGGAGGGGTTACTCGGGAAAGGGGCTACTAGAGTGGGTGCTTACTCGGGACAGCTCGGGTACATGATGGCAAGCCAAAAGGCAGGCTACAGCTGATAACATGACTCAAAATAGCCTCGCAATTTGGATAAAAGAAAGAGCAGCCATCATCTGTGTACACTCGGGTCGCAAAAGCTGCTTTATGCTTTATCCATGGCTATTTCGTCGGCCGCGTCACATACTGACGTATTTGCAAAATACGTATTTCGAGAAAAACGGCTTTAAAGATTTTGCGATTTAAGTTTGCCCCATACTGTTAATTAAAACATAAAACCTAACGGAAAATCGCCGAAATAAGTTAAATTTCAAATAATTATAGTAAAGTTTACTGCAAAACGCAATAAACTGATTTAACACCAGGAAATGATTTCTGATCCCTTGTGGGTTGTTTGGTTACCGATTGTATGGGAACCAATCGCGCTTCACGCGCTTCACCCTTAGGGGGGGGGGGGGGGGGGGGGTGTCTCCCACAACCCATCAGGGTGTTGTATTTTCGGGGAAGCTACCCTGCTTGCCTGGAGGAAGTGACTATTCGCCAGAACTAGTCCGGCGAATACCGTTGTGAAATCTGTTATACCGAAATCGGGGGGGACTCGCTGGATAAAATATTTTCTGGGATACCGGGACGATCTCGATGAGAGATCAAAGCTTGGGTACCGGAATTGGTTTACATATCACATCAGATCTTAGTCTATGTCAGGGTTCGAAATATTTCCAATACACACCTAGTGGTTCAAACCATTTTCTTTGGGGCGATTAGAACGGCCCCGTAACATGTGCCATACATCAACATCATAAATACATATCAAAAACACCAGGTACATTTAAATACTTTATTCTTAGTTCAGCCTTCAACCGCATATGCACTTGTTTCCTTTGCAGCACATACACAAGTAAAACTACCATGCGAGTTAGGAATATCCAATCCTTTGACAAATTGAATGCGAGAAAGTTACTCGCCTAAATCCTACATGATTTTGGGAGCCCCCTCTACAACCAAGAGATGCTGCAGAAGAAAAGCACATTCAACTACCACGAGAGAAAACCTGTAGAAGTGTATTACCCGAGACGAGTCGCCTAACAAAGAACACATAGGCGACCCTGAAGATTATCGACTGGCAATTCATTGTTCGCACGCTTATCGTGCTGTAAAAAAAATATATACGTAATTAAATTCACGAGTAGCGCGAGCGTTTACTTTGTGATGATAAAATTAGCGTCACAACAATACGCCCTCCTACAATAATTTGCTCCTGACAAATTAAGGATTTTGTACATATGGTATTGGTGACTCATTAACATTCTAAATATAAATACATAATAATTATTATTAAACTAATTTACATCAAGTTAAACATTTTTTTTCAACAGAGCGTGGACCTGATTGTCATATCCTCTTCATTTGAATCCAATTGTGAATACATTTCCTGCGTATGCTACTTCCGTCTTATTTTTTCTGTGTAATTGCGATAGCGTCCATTTCTCGACATCGGTTTTCTTTCCTTTTTCCGCGTTTGTGTTTTGAGTACATTTCCTGCGAATCCTTGTCCAATTTTCCATATACAGTGCGTTACGTCCACTTCTCAGGCATATGTTCTTTCTTCCGCGAATGTATAAAGTGTTCGGTATGTGCCAGAACAAACTTCAGTTGTTCATGATCGTTGAGCTCATTATGCATCTCGATTTCTGAGTGATGAGGTCTGGAAGATATCTTCCGTAGATAGTCAACAATACCTAAACCTCATACACTTACCTCATCCGCGAGCCTAGAACAACTTGAAGCAGTTAAGCTGAAAGTTCGAGTTCTTGTTCGTAGACAAATCAGTCCATAACCATGATAATGGTGATTCGCAAAACATCCCCTTTTATCGGTTGTCGGAATTTGAAAGCATCACTTATGTTGATTGCTTAAGAGAACATAATATTGTTGTCTTCCGTTCGGGAATTCCTGATACCAAATTACCTGATCAAGTATTTGTTCAAGTGATTTTGGTTGCACGGAAAATATTACTTCACCCAACATTTTTTAAAATAATGAGGATGTCACCGTTTACAATTCCACGAACAAAATTTGTTCATACATAAACAAACACATTAATACACGATGTGATTGCCCATTTGCAAATATCTACGTACAAAATTTTTTTGCTCACATTGAAACATAAATATACTAAATAAACGATGGTGATTGTCCCCATTTGCAAATAATTCTCGTACAAAATTTGTTTAGCCAATGATAACATAAATATCTAAATAAACGATGGTGGCCGTCCAAATATATAATTTATATCTTATTACTGCTTAGGTGTAATAAATGTTCAGGGCATAGCCAATAGTGTCACAACATACGCCCATTTTAATTATCCAAATAATTGGATATTGGTTTACATATAACAAAAATTAAAAAGTTCAATACAATTGTTTACAATTATCTCTTAACACATTTAGCGTTGGAATCATCGCTTCAAAACACGTTACATTTCCATTTGCATAAGTAATACTTAGAACATAATATCGATACATTGGATATTAAATATCAAAGTGTTATACCAATTCCTTTATTTATCAATGAGAATGTCTTTTCCACTACTAAAATGCAGATTCATGACATATCTCCAGACAGTTATTTTAGCATTCATAACGACTCAATTCTAGAAAACCTTTTAGACACTTTTTGAAACGAGACGGGAATTGATACATAACTCGCATTGAGTGGAAAATGGGTTACTCGGTCAGCACCCATCATCCAACTTGAGCAATATATCAATTCAAAACCTAAAGCTTATCAGTTACCTCCGCAGCTTCCAATATTATATAATTCACAATTTGGCAATCGGCATACTAATGATTGTCATCTTCTACATACAGCTTGGCCGGCGCAATTGTGCTGAATTGACATGCAACTTTTTATTTATAGGCCTAAAATTTCCTATTATTTGACAAAATAGGGGGAACAAAGTTTGTTATCATCAGGCGGCCAAGTGACTTTCTACCTGGAAACGGCGGTATTTAGCACCGAATGATCGCGGGAAAAATTGCTATAATTATGGATCAAATGGGCCGATTTTTTCTTTTTTTAGTCATCGGAATTTCCCATATTAGGTGAAATTCTCGCGATTGGCAAATTTAAAATATAAGCAATAGACATACCTCTATATATTACTCTGCTCAACAATATATGATATTATAGGTACATGTCAATTCTGAAGTTGTTTTTAAACATGAAACTTTTACCCTCATCTTTTTAATAAACACAGCAATACATATTTATATAATTTTAACTATACATTCTCATATATAATTTTACATATACATATCATAATTCACACTTTTTGTAGGCATTGAATTTAATCCACATGATACTAATTCTTGATCAGTTTATACTTTACCAGTAATTTGTAACTGATGGGCCTTCAGAGACGCTAGAGCAGCTGCGTTTAAATTTGTCTCTGGTTCCCAGGTGTTTCTTGATTTGGAAATCCCGCCACTTGATTAATACTCGAGGCGTTCCTCCTATAGCGACCTCAATAATACGTTCTATCACGTACTCTTGAGTTTGGCTCTTGAATTGGCGGTAGGCCTGGAACAATTGGACTTTGCATTTTTCTCATATTCTTGGTACCAAAGTTGGTCCAATCATCCCATGACACTCCGTCATGAACAAGGCCTGGATGGATCTCTCTGATCTGGTCCATATAACCATATCATTACTGGACGGCCGTATCTTTTATACGCAAATTTCATGCGGTTCACATGTACGTGGAAGACTCAGTTTATTGTTTTCGCGATTGCTTACTTTGAAATTGACTGGTCCAGTTTGTTGTACGAAAGATATGTCCTTCCCCGAACTTTGTGAGTTTTTACGTGACAATCCCCTGCTGCAATTTCGGGTAATATAAATCCAAACTGAGTCTCCCACCTGAATTGGAACATCTTGCTTGCGCTCGTCAAAAGCTTTTCATTTTGGATTGAATTTGTGCTCAGTAAGACTTTTTGACATGTCCCTAAAACTTCTAATTGCGACACTAAATTATGAATATGATCACGAAGTGTTCTGTCTGGATATTTGCATTGAGTCAGAAGTGTTTACGTCTATCCGAAGTCTAGCTTCTCGTCCATACAACAGAATACCGGACTAAAGTCCGACTGATTTTCAGAGATTTGTTCTCTAGGAACAATTGTATTAGCCTTAAGTAATTAATCCCATTCTTTATGGAACTCATTGACATAGTGAGAGATGGTATCTAAAATTACCGCATTAAAACGTTCCTGAATGGCTTTCATTGCGGATGATATGAACTATTGTTTAGCTTTTGGGGGGGGGGGGGGGGGTGTGCGCATGATATGACACACTCCAACACAATTTTTGAAAGGAATTCTGACCTCGGTCGCTCAACAAAGTTTGAGGACTACCATGTTCACATATGATATAGTCAAAAAAAGCCCTGGCAATTGTACGAATCGATCACCTTCAAGTCGGTACCATAATTGGGCCATCTTGTGCAGTGGTCTGTGAAACAAGCACATATCGATTGCCAGAAGTTGTAGTCGGTAAGGGTCCCAATATGTCAACACTAACCTTTTCGAAAGCTGCTGGCACTTTCATTGTAGCAATGGGCTATACTTTGGGCCTATGTGTTTTGCTGTGCGAATCAAGAAATGCATGATGAACCCAGTTTGTCCACGTCCCGATACATGCCTTTCCAAAAGTAGACGTTTGACGGATTCGTTTTCTAGGTTCTTTGAATCCAAAATGTGCACTAACACGTGATCGTGACAGTTTTTACAACTGTATCAAACAAAAAACAAACTGGAATATACAACCGATGGACATTTTCCTTTACACATCCTTTTGGCTGGAGTAGCCAGATGTTATACAATAGCCGTCATTGCATAATATTGATCAGATTGGCAATCTAAATTCTAGCCTCTGAACATCATCTGGTAATTCAATCATCCACAAGGTATTTCAACATAGGACCTGAAAATCATCAGTTAACAAACCTTGTTTGAATTTGTCTAAAATTAGCTATTGGGAAGCCTGGTACGTTTCTTTGATTGCCTCCCTTGTCAATTATTGATACGTTTCCCTGTTGAATAGCGCAGATTCTACCACGTCTACTACAGGACGATAGTTAACATCTGCAGGATTTTTGCATGACGTCGTAGGCCATCTCGTCTAATGCTGAATTTACCCAGTCTACCTTATTAACTTCTGTAGTATCCGCGGTTTCAGTATTTCAGAATGACATTGATTACAATCTGCACAAGTACCCAATTGGCATAATCTATTCTACTAAGGGCTCGGCGTTAGTGTTTTGACAACCCTGGATGGGCACTAATCAAACGTATAGCCTGTACTAAATATCCCATCGCGCTTAAAGCGACCTGATGTTTTTTGTTACCAAAAAGCCATTTCAAGCACAATGATCTGTTTTCACAGTGAACTTGACGCTGTGTTGCAAATATGGGGCGTATTCTTAACTCCTTTCAACTACTGCCAATGTCCTCTAATTCAGTGGTTGTGTAGTCGTTTTCGGCATCGTCCAAATGTTTTCCACCATACCTATCACTCGTTCTTTCTTATCTTGCTTCTGTGCCAAAATGAAGCCTAGACTCCTACCGCAAGCATCCGTTGGAGGATAAATTCTGTGCCATTGAAAGCTGGATAAGCTAAAAATAGGTGGTTCTATTACTTTTGCTTAAGCGTTGAACGCTTGTTTTACATTTTCCATCCACAAAGGGCACGTCGTTCTGTTCAATTGGTAAGGGTTCCGCACTTTTGCAAAAAGTCTTTAATGTTCCTTCCTATAGTACCCACAAACCCAAAAAAGACCGAACTCGAAACCTTGGCAGGAGTTGGAATATTCCTTACAATTTTAAACTTTTGTCCGGATCTGTCGCAATTCCTTTTCACGACTACCCTGACTCCAAGTACTTCAACTTCTTTTTGACCAAAAGTACACTTCTTAGGTTGGAATTTGAGACCTGCCTGACGCAAACGATTAAAAACCCGTCTTCAAATGACACAAGTGTTCTGAAAATGAGCTTGCAACAATTATGACATCGTCTAAGTAACATAAGACAATTTGCCAGTTAAAACCTCGCAATACCTCCTGCATGGCTCTTTGAAACGTTGCCGGGGCTATGCAATCCAAAAGGCATTCCTTCAAATTCATACAGACCATCTTGAGTCCGAAGGCAGTGGAGAAGGTATTGCTCTTTCTTCTAAGCCTATTTGCCAATATCCAGAAGCAAGGTCTAATGTAGAAAAATACCGTGGTTTAGCAAAACCTAAGCTATCAAGCATCGTTATATTTGGCAAAGGAAACTTGTCACGTGAGACAAATGTCCGTTCAATTTCTTGAAAATTATTGGCCACTGTAGAACCAGGAGAACCAGCCTTTGGTACCATACATACCAGGGAAACTCCATGACTCGTCGATTTCCCAATTATTCCTTATCTAACATTTCATTAACTTGTTTTATTTCAGCTTGCATATGTGGAGCATATCTATATGGTCTTGATCTAATAGGAGGAATGTCCATCTGTGATTAATGTCCTGTTTCACACCCGAATAATTCCATGAGGACCATCTGCTCTTTAAACATACATCAATATCTCCCTAATAATCAGTAATTTTCTGAAGTTTCTGAAGAGTTAAAGATCAGTGTTTCAAGACGACTTGAAGAAAGAACTTCTTTAAGTGCAGAATCATTACTACCCACTGAAGATGAATGTCCTTTCATTAACAATTTCCTCATTCAAATCAGGAAATGAAACAACCTTCTCAGATTTAATGAGGTAAATGTACCTAATTTGGTACGAGGGTACAAAATTATTTATCCATCTGATGTGTCCATTAACACTAAATGAGCACATGATCAGATACACTGGAAACGGTATTGGCGACCAAAATTCCTAACGCAGTGACACGCCTTCCACCTTGACAATCCAATGGTTTTGTGCCGGTACTTTTGGATATTTTTGCTCGACAACGGATTGAGTCTGAAGGTGGTCTTTCCTGTTTTTCCAGAACTCTAATATATGCCCATTTCTTTACTTTAATTTGTTATTGCCAAACATAATTGCACAATTTTTCGCCCCCTTCAAAAACTTCTTCCCAAAATCATATCAGAGTTGAGATTTCGAGCAATATTCAGAGGCACTGGAAAAGCACTGCATTTGACAGATCTAGTAAAACATTATCCAGTTATTTTCCAAAGTGCTTCCATTAGCTGCCGAGCAATTCCACACGAGTTTTTTGTATCAAAATAGTTAACTTCAGGATATTTGATATAAAACCCATTCCTGATCGATGAGGTTAATTGATGCATCCTGTATCTATATAACACTCTGCCGAATTTCCATTTACGGGAAGCGGAAAAGGGTATTTTCATCTGATAGCTTTATTTCAATACATAATTCAGACTTTGATATCACTTTCTGTGTATAAGATGGTAAACGTTTGTGTTCTGCAGTTCTGTCACCAATCTACAAAAGTACATACATGTCATGTTTTCTTTGACTAAACTTGACCCACCCGCGTGTTTGTGAAAAAACGTGTTTTCTTTCTATCAGTACAGCAGATGGGTACATTAGTTAAATGTTACCATAAAACCCCATGTTTGCGTAACATTTCCTCCACCCATGTCCTCTGCGACCACACCTAAAACATACAAGAGCCCTTCTTGGCCTATAATTGATTGATGTGACGAGTCGTTTCCATGACTTAAAAGGATGAAGGAAAAATTACAAATTATACAAAGGGATACATGCCGGACTAATTGGAATTAGCTTAAGGAGTCGGAGGTAGACAAGACTACTCACGCAAGCTTATTTCATGTTATAGCCCTTCAGAATGAATATAGATTATGTCTACCTTCAAAGCAATAATGGAACAGTCCAACCACAAATATCGTGGAGCCTACCAATAATCCCCGTTTATGCAATCGCAGACCGAGGATGGAGCAGAGGCCTACTGGCCACTGGCGAGGGCTGAGATCCAGACAAGAGACATAAATCCCCAGGCAACAATTGAAGCAGGGGGGGGGTACAATGCTGTCTACATCGGCTCCTTAAGGAAATTCCAATTATCCTGCAGGTAAGTCCCTTGTATAATTTGTAATTATCTTCCACTCGTCAGGCGGTAGACAAGAATACTATGCAGAGTTTAAAGCTCCTAAAAGTTGGGCCTCTGAAAAACGATTCATGCACGACCAGGTCGGTTATAGAAGCGATGGAAAGTCGTAGCCGTAGCCCAATAGCACCGTCCCTTAAGAATATCTGGAATGTAGACACACCTCTTTGATATGCCTGTGAGAAGCCCGCAGCAGAGCGTGTGGAATGTGGCTTAAACACCGACCCGAAACATCAACCGCCAGCTGCCTGCATAACAGTCCGGATTCCCATCTTGCCACCGTAGCTGAATCATACGCCTTAAAAGGCTTTTGGTATGACACAACCAAACAGCTGTTCTCTGAACCCCTGACTGGAGCTGTTAACAATTAATATTACGCAACCACTGCAGCACTGGAATATTATTTATCCTTGGAGTATTTTTTAAGGAATATCTTCCCTTTACTCCGAAACCCGGTCGTGTAGTTTTAGTAGGCTTAGCTACTTTAGAGAAAGCGGATGGGTGTGATGTTGGATTTAACCATAAAGCTAAGATCTTGTGAAGTTATAGATGCTTCCCTGTCGGCAGGAAGAAGAAGAGGACTCGCGGCTACTAAAATAGCAGGCTTCATGGATAGAAAGCTCTTTAAAGACAATACTTTCATTTGCGCCAAGGTTTTCAAATACATCATAACCTGGCCACTGGCCATTTGTAAAAAAAGCATATCGCGGGACGGGAGGCCGAGCATTAAATATGCCCTTCATGAGCCTTCTCAAAAGATAATTAGCACCAACTCGCACCACCCAATCAACTGGGACATTGAGTCCATTTGAAAATGGCACCCCCCCGACCTATGAGTATTAATGGTCGAGTACAAAAGACCATCCTTATACAACTTGGCTAAGAAAAGCACAGACATTAGCTATAGATGGTGAAAACTGGATTGCAACTCCGTTCACGACACCAAGCTATCCGACTAGCCGGCCGCAGGGGAATACTGTTCTCGGTACCTTTCCTCCATGGATGCGGGGGATGAGTGACGCAGAGTTCTCCTGAAATGCCTGGTATCTAAGGTGCGACTTGATATTATCCACCCTGCTAATTGCATTGTTTGAACCAGTGGATGAATCTCCCCGAATGTGGGAGAAAGAAGAAGAAACAGAAGATTCCGCTCTAGCGGTGGTAAACAGTACTGGTCGTTGCACCAGCATCAACAGAAGATCCGCATACCAAAACTGGGCATCCCAAACTTTTGGAGCTAGCTAGAGAACAACCTGGCCAGTTCGATCCGGACGTACCTTTTCAAAAACGTTCCCGACTAGGACGAAACGGGTGGGGGAAACGGAAGGAGAAAAGCTACGGGATGCATGTCTAACCACTGGAAAAGACAGAGCATCTACTCTCTCTACGCCCTTGGATCTGGACGCCATGATACAAACTTCCTGACATACTCTGATTCTTGATGCGAACGGTCGACGTCTGGATACACCCCATCCATCTTATCAACCTTTGAAACACTTTGGGTTGAAGCGTCCATTCGACCTGATCTGAAAACTCTCTTGAATGAAAGATGGTCTGCCTTGTGGCCATCTTGTTTTTGTGCCCTGGCAGATATTCCGCCGAAATCAGATCCTCCTTTGGAGGCACCATTTTTCCACAGCTCTACTACTTCGCTGGATAATAGAGGGGACCTTGTCCCTCCTTGATGTGATTGATGTATGTTACAGCAGATAATTGTCCATCTGCAATCGAACATGAGATTTTTTTAAGGTCCGTTCGCACAAACTTGGACTGCAAATTGACTGCGCCCCCTTGCTTCCAGCACGTTTATATGAGGATGCTCTTTCGAGCTGACTCCATCTCCCACTGACTTTCTTACACAGCGATTCATCATACACCGTCCCCAACCTGCGAGAGTGCATCTGTCCGAACATCACGAAATCCACCTGGTGGTGGATGAGTGGGCGTCCATGTCCAAACCTGAAGGAATCTGATCCATAGGTTCAACTCCTCCTTTGCTAATGGGGGCACAACATGATTTCGTCGAAATCAAAACCGAGCCGTGCAGAGCCAAAATCTCTGCGCCTGCTGCGATTCCTGCAGAAATAGAGTTTGCTGGCAATATCGCCTGTGAGCACTGATTTCAGTAGACCCAACCAGCTTGCTACTTGGCGAACTTGAACTCGGCCTTTCAAGACCATTTCTGACCCCTGCATCACAGCTAATACGCATGGTTCCTGTGCAGATACTGTATCATCATTGATCTCTTGTTTTCACTTGAACCCCCAGCACTGTACCTCTTGATCCGGGATCATGGCGGACTTCTCTTGATTTATCATAAAGCCCAAATTTGTCAAAAGGTGTCCGCTATTGACACATGAAGAACGACACACTGCTGCTTATGACCCCATAAGTAGAATGTCGTCGAGAAAAATTATGCCACTTCGAATCCTTGTCTCCTAATGTTAGCCACCACTGGTCTCATCGACCTTGGTAAAACCCCTGGTAGAGGACGTTAGCCGAATGGAGACAACTAAATTGACACCTTTGGTTTTCCCAAATAAAACGTAGAAACATCCGATGGACCCTCGAATCGTAATTGAGAAATAAGCATCCTTTAGATCCAACGTAGCAAGGAAGTCTCCTTTCCTATCAAAACGCAAAGCCACTCTAATGTCTCCATTGAATGAACTTTTTAGAACAAATTGATTTAGTGGAGGCGTATTAAGTTTATCTACTGGCCGCAACTTCCCATTTTTTCTTTGGGACTAGAAAGAGTTTGCAAACCAATTCCTGAGGGATGGTATGCCCTACCCTCGATTGCCTTCTTGGCTAACAAACTTGAACCTCTTCCTCGATAAGCTTTTTGCTTTCCAACTACAACCTTGTTCCACGGGTCTGCTTGCACCGGAATGAAACAAAACGACTGCGGTATCCCTGTACCGCATCCAACACAAACGGGTCGTTTGTAATCTTTTCCCATGGCCCTTAGACAATTTCTTAAGTTGTTCCAGCATGAAATTCTCCCTTTAGCGTCGAAACTGGCTTGGATGTCCAGGTCTTCTGAAATTAGAAGCTGGTTTAGCATCCTTTGAATATGTCGAATAGCTAAAGGACTGACGTCCCCGTTGACTAGGGTATTATTATTGGGCCCTTTGAATAAGTCTATTTAACTTGTTGTAGACAACTGTGTACTAGACCTATAGGACTGTCCCTGCTGACTTAAGGCTTCTTATTACCCATAGCCGTCAAATACTGTTGCGATATTAAGATTAGCGAGAAAACTCCTTGATCTTCTTAATACGATCCTCGCAATCATCACCCACGCGATCAGTAATGGTGACTCATGCTGCAAACTCCTTATAATCCGATTCACATGGAGCTTATAGGCTCCCTCGGTTTAGTGCTAACAGAATACGAGGCATCTCCAATGAAGGCATTGCTGCGCTCAAAGCGCCAAACCTTCTTCTTATCAACATCATCATGTGTGTCCACAAGAACCACGGCTTGCAATATGGACAATATGCCGACGACATCCCAGGCTCTTAACCTCTGTAGTTTTTATAGCTACGGTCTGTCAAATCTGGACAGTTATTCAAAATGAAACTGTAAACCCTTGGGGCCTTAGCGTATGGCACATTAAAGGTGGAGCATACATTTTCTGTAAATCCTCCAATGTTACCTTTTTGAATGAAACGTTAAACAATTCTTGACCGTGTCAGCCCAGTATTCAGGCACAGGTTTCCCAACTGGATCGGACTTATTAAAGATTCCAAAATACTTATGCCCTCATACGGCGGGGACCCCTTGGTGGCTCATCACCAGGAATAGTTCCAAGCTTCTGGATTCCCATGGACCCACCCGCTATCGGGTGTGTACACTTACAATATTACCGACTCCGTCGTGACACCGCATGTCGCGGTATTTGGCCACATTAGCATAAAAAGCAATGCCTTGTACCATCAACCGCGAGTCGCGGCATTGGCGTCATCAACAGAACCTACTCACACAACCCATATAGTAACTGTCAGTAAGAGGGGAGGGGTCAGGGGTAAGGATTGATGGAAAAGGAGAAGGTGTGGGGCCATGTACTAGGGATAAGGATTATGGGTGGGAAAGGGAAGGGGGGTTAATGGGAGGGTTAATGTTTTTGGGGTATAGGTGAAGGAAGCTAGAAGGGGGGATTAAAGGGGGGGAGTGGTGGGGGGTTAGGGTTGGGGGCAATTTGGGGGAGGGTGAATAACTGGGGAGTGGTGTGTGGGTGTAAATGTAGCAGAGAAGCAAAGGGTAAGAGGTGTATGTGAGTAGAAGGGCGGTTTAGGATGGGTGTGTAGGTGGAGGAGTTAGGGGGATACATAGGGAGGAAAGATAGGCACAAGGGAAATGCACAAAGGAAGGGGGTTAGGGGGGGAGTGGTAGGGGGGGGGTGGTGGCTAAGAGTTGGGTGAGAGAGGGGTGTGGTGGACCATACACTACATAGAATCAAAAAATGTTACCTGATACAATCCCGATTTTCGCTCCTCGCGTTGATTTCTTTCTGTACCAGCTGCGACAACCAAGCCAAACTGAGTTTTTGCATTCCATCATCGCTGTTGTTGCGATGTATCACAAACGACTTGTGGCGGCCATCTGGGATTTTACATCGTCCCGAATCAAAATAGCCCACTTACTTCCGGTCGCCATCTAGCTTGACTCGGCTCTGCCACTTACTTGCTTAAACGTTACACATCTCTCTGAGGTGAATCAGACTCCAAAACGGGCCGTCTTTGGGCCGCGATAACACTGTTCCTGTCCACAGAACGAGTAACAAGCGGTGGATTTTCAACCACACTCGGCATGCCTTGCATGCTCCGTAGCACTCGAACTCGAGTAAGAAGGAAATGGACAGGGCAACATGCCTTTAAAATTAGCATCTGACACTGACGCCGGTCCTTCCCCGATTCCTTCTCGTCCCGATTTACTTGCCGCATGCGTATCCTTTTTTTTCCGCCTTTTTGGTGAGCTCTTCTCTTGCCCACTTTTTCCTTTGCGCCTCTACCATCCTGATCTGCATCTCTTGGTAAAGAATTAGAAGTCCAGTGATCTTGATACACTATAGTCTATCCCGACTAAATAAATACGAACAGCAAGCCCAGAACAAAACTCCCGCACCCAGTCACTGACACCACCGTCGAAACACACAATCGATTACCAATTAATTCCGTGTACCCGAAGGGCTTCGATGAAATAATAACGGGGATTATGGTAGGCTCACCCGATATATGTGGTTGGGACTGTTCATTATTTGTTTGAAGGGAATATATATATTCATTCTGAGGGGCTATAACATAAATAACTGCATGAGTTAGTCTTGTCTAAACCGACTGGACGATTGTAATATAATTCGCTTTGCCTTTATTTTCCAAACTCTAGTTTGTCAAGTCTAGCGTTACGTTAGAGACCCAACACTTGGTTCGAATCTAGCGTTGAATGATTGAACTAACACAGATTCATGGTTTTCCTCAGGTTTATCAGTCATGACGTTTCACTTTCACTGGCGGTATTTTGCACTGCGAGACCCAATCTAGCCGCGTTAAAGCTTCCCGAAAAGTTTTTGGTTGTTTTGAAATACAAACCACGAAGCGATGGTGAAAGTCCGCGGACAAAAATTGACAATCGTTCAGCGTCTGGTTTCTTAATTTGTCTACAACACCAGCGCATGATATCGGAAGCATACTTGTCAAGCGATTCGTTAATGAATTGCGTGCGCGATAACAATTTTTAATCTACACCCACGCCATTGATTTGTTCAAAAATGTTCTTTAAGAAGGGTCATGGGATCTTTTGCAACCGTGATCTTTATCGCCTCTGATATTTGATTCCAAAAAAAAGATTCTAGCATGACCCTCAATTTTTGATATTAGCGCAAGCGCTGATTTATCTGACGTATAATCTCGAATGCAGCAATGATTTTTAAATTTAACAATGAAAGCATCTAAAATCACTTCAGGATTAACCTAATATTTAGATGTAACGTTGACAAATCGTAATTTAGCCATTAATCAATTCAATTTCGTCATCAGAAACTACTATCACTATCAGATTCCGATTTCAAATCACGAAATAACATAACAATTGAAACGTAATTACATGTCATAGCATTCATAAAAACATGTATCATTGCCTTCTAGTTGAATGCGAATCATCTTTACACTAATCGCACAATTTAAATACGCGACTTAAAATCAATGCCTAAAATTTCAAGCACGAATAGTTGTATACCTGGTTAACCCCAACAATGACATCTCACGCGTCGCCCTCCATAAAATCATCATGCATAGCAATAGACAGAATACAATTACGACGTAATCATGCCTAGATTGTGGCGAGCGGTATCGATTTGTAAGTTAACGCCCATTTTTGTAACACCTTCACTCAATGACAAACGGGCCTAAACTATCAATTAATAATTATTCCTCTACGGTGCTATAAAGTACATGTATCCTCAAATTGGACATGCCACCAAAATAAATCACAAAAATACCCACCATCATAATAACTTAAACTTACAAACCTAAAATAAAAATAAAAGTGGTAAGTGGTATCCTGCTGTGCTATCTTCCGAGTTTTTGCTGCTGACGGATCAAAATGCACAAAATGCCTCAATGATGTTACCCATTGATATTATCCTCATAACCACTTGATATAAAAATACCAATACGAACCGGCTTCCGCCACCATTTGTTATACCGAAAATGCGGGGGGGGGGGGACTCGCTGGATAAAATAGTTGCTGCGGAGTACCGGGAAGAACTCGAAGAGAGATCAAAACTTGGGTAACGGATTGTAACATATCACATCATGAATCTTAGGCTGGTAAGGGTTCTAAATAAGTTCAATACACAACTAGTGGTTAAACCATTTCTTTGGGCGTTAGAATGGCCCGTAACATGTGCGCATACATCACATCCACATCATAAATAACCATATCATCAAAACACCATTACATTTAAATAATAATATTTATTACTTAGTTCCCCTTCAACAAGCATATGAAAATTGTTTTCCTGTTGGCAAGACATACACAAGTAACAGTAACATGCGAGTTATGAATAATCCAAATTCCCATTGACAATTGTAATGCGAGAAAGAAAGTTCTCGCCGAAATCCTACATGATTTGGGAGCCTCTAACAACAGAGTGCTACTGAGAAGAAGAGCACAGTCAAACTAGTGATCTAAAACAACCCCAAAAAAAAACAACCCCACCAACAAAAAACCTGGCAGATAGTTTTAGTACCCGAGACGAGTCGCCTACCCAAGAACACAATAGGCGACCCTGAAGAAATAATCGACTGAGCATTACATGTTTAGCATCTCTTACTGCATTGTAACGAAAATATATCACGTGAATTAAATTTCAACGAGTAGGAGAGCGTTTACTTTGATGATCAAAATTATCGTCACCACAATCTATTTACCGACACACTTAGGCGGGCGCTATTTATATATTAATCTATCATTCATATCAATATTATTATCGGTTTATTCCTTAAAGCTTATTAGGGATTAAATCAATCACCACATCATCTCCCTTCGCTAGTGTAGTGGATAAGAGCATCGATTTATAATGCAGGTACACAGGTTCGAATCCCAACCATGTGCCCTTTTTCAATAATGTATTCAATATTATTTTAGATTAAAGAAAATATTACTAGCCGTTTTGCCGGTCAATATTTTCACCACAGTAATTCGCCCCATACTATTCGCGGCGAATAGCGTTTGCCTTCCTGAAACGGTCACTTCGCTATTTGCCACCGGGAGTTTAGGTCCCCTTCTGGCTTTGCGGACATTATAAAATTTTTTTATAAAGCTGCTTAATTGGCGTGTTGTGCGCGAAGTATAGTACTGAATGTCTTGATAGAAATTTGGATTTTTCCCGTTCAGTCAGTCAATTGACCTGTGTTTCTATAATACTGTGAATTTGTGTTTTATTTACGGCATATTGTGTTGGGGGGGACGGAGATTGAAGGTCTAGAATGTGCAGTCCTTGAAGAGCCGCTGACAGGAGCCCTATTATTTTGCCCGGGGTTTTGCTTGAAGATTTTGGAATATTTTCCTGTCATGTTCGTCAATTTACTTACATTTATTTGAGTTACGCGTGTTGTGTAACGGAGTAATTTAACCACCCAATAGCACCCAACAGCCAACAACGATTTTGCGGATTGTTTGTATCGAAATAACATTATGTTTTCTACCAGCACCCCAACTAATATTATTCCGTGCAATATTCAAAATGTCAGCGCCCAGCCCGGACGGCTGGGTTTTGAGGGGCTTTCACCACCCCCTTGGTTGAAACCGTAATTCGGTATAAGTGTACGGACACAATTTGGGAGTTTGCTTTTGGTATATTTGTTTGTATAGAGTCCTTTAGCCTAAAGGTGATCCTCATTGCTCGGACGCAATATATTTAGCTATATACCAATGGAAAGCTTATGACTTCAGGATACCAAAAAATATCTTTTTCCCAAAAAAATAATCGTATAATATCGCCGCTAAGCCAAAAACTAACCCTATTTTCGTTGCTATTTTACGCCCAAATATGCGCTTAAGCTTTCCTTCTCTGACTTGCACATTCGTGTGACGTAGGCGATTGTGTAGTCTTGTTGCGCAATGCATCTTTCAATGGAAAGGACCCCAAAATCGCTCCTCCTTTCCTGTTTTTGAATTTCGCCAATATAGCGATAATGTTGTTGACGAGGTTCCTTGATCTCTGTAGATTGGTATTATAATTCCCATAATTCCCCCTTCATAAGTGTGCAAGAAATGTGAAAAAAAATCGCTTGAATTCTCACCACTTACGATG
>JAMKCH010003783.1:0-92405 GCA_023653785.1 Ophioderma brevispina
AAAGCACTTCGATTCCTGTCAAAAATTGCCGATTGTGTAGAGCCCACAATCCATGGCCCATCATAGATTACTGTGAGGTCTACAAGACTCCAGGTGGAATCAAACCTTATCAACCTGGTCGATGGAACTATCAGCTGGTTAAGACGGACCTTCCACTGAGATTTTGTACTTCCACGAAAGGACGCTATCTAAGTTACAACTGTATTTAGAACAAATCAGAATGCCGAATGGTTAAATGTAATATGTGGGAGTGATTAGATCCTAGATACTTTTATTAACAAGAAAACAATGCTGACCTTCCTAAACTTTATGGGGGGGGCAGCATTCCTAAATCGCTTGATGATGAATTTACCGACACATAGCACACAAACGGGCAATCAGTCTCAGTTTCCACACTTATCTTACGGTTTTAATAATGGATTGGTGTGCCCCTCCTCAAAATAAGGTATGGCGACGTGCAAAATTACAAACAGATATCTCATTCACACCAGAACCCTGCTCAAACCTGATGATTGTAGTCAGTTACAGAAACTCTTGGTTTCTTATGGATACACCTTAATACCACCTCAATGGTACAGTAATGCTGTAGTAACTTGCAACATCACTGGCAACCGATCCTCATATTATACGATTCCATGATGATGATATTGTGGCAACATAATGGCCATCAGTGTTGAAGATGCTGCACCAGAGACGGTGAATGACTTGAAAACTCTTGTAAACGAAAACTCTTCTAGTTTTGCATCATTTGATGCCATTTAATAAGATGAACCAAGTTTTAAGCCATCTGCTTGTGGCTACATATGCGTATTGGACACTCTAAATAATGGCTTCTCTTAATAGATTCTCTGTGCCTTAAAACATATGTTTTCGGACACTTAATTGTACTTCTAACTTGCCGACTTAACAAGTTATGATACAATCAGGAAATGGCGGCCATTTTGGACGCCCTCTCGTGTGGATATTTGTGAGTGTTAAGTCTAAAAATATTGACTTTATTCGATTCCCTGTGCCTTAAAACACATATATATAGGACACTTTGTTTAATTCCACCTGTTTGGTTGGAACGTTATGATAAAAATAGAAAAAATGTCGGCCATTTTGGACGCCATCTTGGATTTTGGATAGATCTCCAGGGGGATTTTTGGGGACTTTTCGTATGTTATTATTCCTACTCATATTCCTCCCCGGACCTATCCTGAAAAATTCAGCTTGTTTACATCTATTTCCAGGTTAAAACTAATGCTCTGGCCTAACACCTCCCAAAGGAATTTGATTAATCATAGCCAATGCAGCAACACCCAGCATTATACATGTGACCTAGTTTATTCTAAAGTAACCAATTGCCAGTACTACTTGTATTACTACTAATTATATTACTTTGGATACTCCTTTTATAACACTTAATGTTGGATACTCTTCGGTTTTTTTTGGCGATTAACCCGTCCCGTGGGGCGCGTACCTGCTAACCAATCGAACTTGATCGGGCCCGGCCCAAGCTACACCCACCCACCAAGTTTCGCGACCGTACGCCCCCCGTCCTCCGAGAAAATAGGCGGACAGACATCCAGACGATACCCGTGGCCTATTATAATATAGATACCTCTCCATTAGATTCTTGAGCACTAAATTTTAAGACAGTTGAATGAAAAAAGCAAAATGTATGTGGGGTAAACACTGGAACACCATTTAAAATTTAAACAACTTGTGTTTGTGCATTAAGACAAGTAATTAAAAATGAGGCATTTTTGACTGAATGAACTAACAAAAAAGAAAAGAAACTGCATATGAAATAAAAACACACTGATTTACAGTGTACCAAACAGAGGATAACAAGCAAATTGCAAAAGGTGAAAAAAGAAGAGATGACAGATGTTGACGCAGATCTACAAACTAAACTAGTAAAGTGGACCATATAAAAGTTAAAAGTTCCCACATAATGGTATTATTAAAATGGCTTGCAAGAAATTGAGGTTGGTTTCGATTTGACTTATCAGTTTTGGTCTGATACTTGATATTTTTTTTTCTAAGCCTGAGATGGGCAACGAATGCCCTGCGCCTCCCAGTCATTTACTACCTTCAGAATCCAGGTTATTGTGGGTGCAGATGGCTAAGAGACAATGCCTAACTTTTAACATCCTCGAGAGGTGTATTGGAATGCATGCTTTTACATGGAAAGTTAGGCATTGTCTCTTGCATCTGCCACCCACATTATAACCTGAAATCTAAAGGTCGTAATTGCACACTGGGTATCTTATTCTAATATATGCCAATCCTATGGTTTGTGAGATAGTATAGGGCTGCAAATTCCAGCTTTGGCAAGATGATATAAGCCACTAGGGGATAATTAGAAGTGCTATTGCAGCACAAGGAAGTAAACAAAGCCACTCCAAATGGGGTCGTGTAGAGCTAGAAAAGATCACAAGAAACATGAATAAATTTTGTGAATAGAGAAATGGTTACACCAAAATTCACCTACAAAACATCCTCTCGGCACACACCACACCATAAGTCGTATACCTCAAAATTGCAAGCAACTAGCAGCAAGACTAGTGTTTTTTACTTCAACTAATGTCATGCCAGGGATGTCACTTCAGAGCGATATTGCCCCATTTTAAGTGCGTTTGAAATTCAGTTATTATAATACCTAGGGCGGTTCCGGGTTTCGCGATCACCGTGTGGTTTCACGATCAACTGCCTTGAATGACCCTTGGGGTTTCACGGTTCCTTGATATTGAATGACCCCTGATGACCGTTGTCATAACCTTTAAATTTTTGGCATCAACAATCAACCACAACCTCCAGAAATTCCAAGTGTCCATCTTGACCTCTTGACTTTGAATGACCCCTGATGACCTTCTGATCCACAAAACCAAACAAACTACGGTCTCCGGAAGGAAGGTCAAGGGGCACCCAAACCACCAAGTTGCAGGAATGTGCGATCCAGTCTCCCGAGAAAATAGACGCGGTCCAGTTGACTCTTTGACCTTGAATGACCCATGATGAACTTTGATTCCACTAACCAATAAAACTCAGTCTCGGGAGGTCAAGGGGAACCCATCCATCAAGTTTCAGGAAAGTGCGACCGAAGGTTCTCCGAGGAAAAATATATGTGAGTCAGACAGCCAGACAGACAGACACACTGACAGAACCACGGTATTAAAGGGTGCAACAAGAGAATTCAAGTAATCCATATTTTCTGTGAGATTTAGTGATTTCATTTAGATAGATTTGATCCACAATAGATCCCCTACCTTTTTTTGGTTACAGAAATACACTTAAAATGGAAAAAACGCGATTGATTGTAATGCTTTTATATTCAATTAGAAAAACAATAGGTGACTTCGTATTTGCTCATATACGAAATTAGACAATTCACAATGTGTTACAAGAAAACATTCTCAGCTTAATACTTAGATGAGGAGATTTTGGTAGATAAAAGCTTTACATCAGTGCCAAAATCAGAATTTTCACATTTTTGGGACACCTGTTTTTTCAAATCTCGCGTTGACACCTTATATATAAACATCTTCATTAGATGCCGATCATTAAATTGTAATTTCAAAATAGTGCTTTATACATTTCATTCTTAGACAGATTTTTAAAATTTATACGCTCAAACCCGGTATTTTATTGATACATGGATAGAGTGAAAACAACCATGTTTATCCAAAGAAACAATATTGTTAAAGGGGGCATTTCGTGATCCACACCTCGTCCCCTTGACTTAACCTAAAACAAAGTTGAGTTTGAGATTTTTATTATCATCTGAAACGCTAGCCTTAGTAATCATGTGTACCTTAATATCTTACGTGCAAAATTCGGTCGTATCTGTAAGAAACTATTGCCACAATTTGTGAATAAGCTTTTTCAGGATAACTAGTGAACAATGAATAAAACAGAAGGTGTGGAATCAACGAAATGCACCTTTAATGGGTAGTAGGAAATGATGACTATAAGATATTAGCCATGATGCCCCTCCACTCCCCTAAAAAAATACAGCAAGTAAACTTGCATACCCCCCTGGACAAGATGGCAGTTGGAAACATGACCTCAGAGATCTTTGAACCTGGTCCATGACCTTTGACATTATTTACACATGAAGGAAACCCCTATTGCCAACTTAAGCCCAAGTCTGGTTCAAATCGGTCTTCAACTTTTCGAAGAAGACCTGAAACACAAAAACCTAACCAGATTGGAACACACACACTTAGATAAGGACAACGCACTCTCGCAAAAAATCCCCCTTTCTGCTTTCAAGCAGGGATAAAACGAAGCCCATTTTGTTTATTGGATTTTCTTTGTTTCCTGTAATAGGAAAGTCCAATTTCTCAATCAGTTCCCATGAATTAACAGCAACATTATGTATACTAAGATAGATGCATATTCCTCCTATACCCTGGCCGCCATGAGAGCCTGGTGTATGTCTAGGTAAAAACACCACCCAAGCCCAAAGACACTACCCTGGAATATGGCTCCACCAACTCTGGAAGAAATTGATCATGATCAAGGTAGAAAGGGAGTTAATGAAAGAGTTGCCCATCAGGATAGAGATTAAACATTGACATTGAGAAAATTCAAGCAAAAGGACAGAGAGATTTGTGGGAAAGGCATCTCAATTTTTTTGCCAAAGCCAATTTTTAACAAGTACAGATAGCATTACTGCCTAATGAACGAGACACCCATAGGAAAAAGCAATGATCTTTTTCTAGGAAACTAGAACAATTTTTGTATTACAAGTCAGGATCAAAACAAAAAATACAGCGTGGACAGTGGGACTCAAATATAACAAATACTCATAAGATATAAATAGCGGGCACGAATCAGCAATAGGTTTTATTAAATCTGTTGTTCCTCCCCCCGTTGCACTAAGTGATGCAGTCTATAATCACAAAATTTTAAGCAAATATGCAAAAGGTCATTAAAGATTCAATGAGAGATTCAAAAATTGTAGAGTTAGAAGCAGAGTCCATAAATTGGATCACCATATTAGTTTGATGGCCTAATGGCAGTTAGTGGTTTAGAGATGGATGAATGGGTTTTTTTTTGTGGGGCACACTCTCTTATTAATCATCCTGATAGTGTAGGAGAAAAGGGTGAATAAGCCTAAAAGATTAAGGTGCTTGTTCCAAGTAAGTGGTACGCCATGTTCTCTACGATGCATGAGGAACCTGGCAATAGCATTACACTCACAACCAAGTTTTGTGAGATAGCAAACTTGCAGTTTTGCTGGTATGAAAGCAATTTATGGCCCATCACCTGTGGCCTAATCTGAGGGTTTGAACCATTTTAGAACGCAGTTTTTTTTGTAACTATCTTCAAAAGAAGTGGGTTTGGAGAATGAAATGTCATCACAACAATTGAGAAAAAGACTGCATTTCACTTCATATAAAAAATTGAACTATATGATCGTATAGGCGATGTGTGAGCGCAGCTAGCAGAAAAAAAGTTTGTGACCCCTTACCTCTAGTACATTGAACTTGCTGTCATTCTTGAGTTCCAGACGTTACAGACCACTAGTGTAGCCTGTGGAGATACAGGGGGGGTGGGTGGGTTTGGGGGGGGGGTAAGCATGAAAATATGAAGAGTTCGACAGACAAGGTAAACCAATAGAGCTGTGAAATACGTGCTAGAACACTTGCGCTTCTGGCATGAATCATTCAGATTGCGACGTGAGTGGTGCGCTATTCTACGACTAAGGTGCAAATTCAAGCAGTTATGGTTGGCCAGGGGTTATATTACCGTAGCGATTTTGAAGAGTATAGCCTTCACATATGGATAAAGCATTACAAGCAGCTTTTGCGACCGGGGTGGTGTACACAGATTGAGGCTGGCTCTTTCCAATTTGTGGGGCTATTTTGAGTCAGTTATCAGCTGTAACCTGCCTTTTGGCGTGACATACAAGTACACAAGCTGTCCCGAGTAAAAAACACCGCACTCTAGTGCCCCTCCCCGAGTAAACCCACCCCCCCCAACTTCATTTCCCAAGGGCAGGTGCTATGACGAGCAAAGAGTAAGTAGTTTATTCTGATAACATAATTAAGCAAAGGAAATCAGGCAATGTTGTTGTTCCTCCTATTATGGCTGTTTTTAGTGAGCTCCACGAAATCTCAAGTAGATAGCGGAATATGCATGTTTTAGGACACTTAATTCTCCTGCCTCATCATTAAAAAGTAAGGAAAATTATTATCTATGAATGATCTAATTTGTTCCAAGATGGGTGTGTTGAGAAATCGACATGAGTGATTGATTTACAAAATTGAGGGGTCTGTAGATTCACCACCACTAAATAGATATGGTCTGGCACCCTCTGGCCGAAAAGTGTTTGGGAAAAAAAAAGGTTAAATATAAAAAATAGTGAACCTCTTAAGTCAATTGAAAAATAGTAGAAACTGGAACTTCCTGAGCCATTATTTTGTTTGGAGAAATATTTTAAAGGTAAAAAATCGCAAAATATCAAGACAAAAAGGGTGAGGTGAGGTAATACTGAGTAATTCACGAGTAATAATTTTACACCCATCCCATAGGATAATTTTGACCTAGAGAGACACCAGTTCAGGGGGATCGGAAATCATCGTTGTCGCATGCTTCAGTAGTTCGAAAAACTGGCCGTGGTCAAACTATGGATTCTTCTGCTGACATGGATGCAGAGGTTCTAGCAGTCCAAGGTAATGCATATAAAGCAGAATGAGTCGCTTTTGCGTCGTTAATGAGGAATTTACGTTTTACTTAGGGGCCATTTGTACATAAAACCCAATGGCAATTTATTTGGTGGTGTGGAAACTTTACATAAAATTTAAAATAGCGTACAATTAATGAACACAACAAAACAAGGGGATAATATGAAAAATGTTCCTGCCCTGAAAAGAAAAGAAGGAAAAAAAAAGTTAATAAAGGTAATATTATGTGAGGGATCCATTAAAAATTTATGGGACGAAGAAAAAGTTTACTCTTAAGGGGACACAATGGCATAAAAAATATTCCCTAATAACCTTATTTTATCTGATGTACATGGAGTGAACAACAACCAGGTTTATCCAAAAACACAGATTTAGTTAAAGGGGCATTTCGTGATCCACAAAACCCGTCCCCCGACTTACCTAAACAGTTGAGATTTTTATATCATCTGAACGCTAGCCTTAGTCAATCCATGTGTACCTGATCTTACGTGCAAAATTCGGTCGTATCTGTAAGAAATTTTGACAATTTGTAATAGCTTTTCTCAAGGATATAAAGTGAACAAACCATAATCAAACAGAAGTGCTGGAATCACAAAGTGGCACCTGTAACGGAGTAGACATGATGCTATAAATGATAGCTATGCTGCCCTTCCACTCCCCTAAAAAAATACAGCAAGTAAACTTGAATCATCCCTGGCAAGATGGCAGTCGGGAACATGACTCAGATGATCTTTGAACCTGGTCCAGAACCTTTGACAGTACTTACAAATGAAGGCAACCCCTATTGCACCTAACCCCAAGTCTGGTTCAAATCGGTCTTCAACTTTTCGAAGAGACCTGAAAAACAAATACCTAAACCCTAATGGAACACACCCTAGGGGATCGGACATAAGCACTCTCGCAAATCCCATGCTGCTTTTAAGCCAGGGGATAAACGAAGCCAATTCGATTGGATTTTCTTTTTTCCTGTAATAGGATAAGCAATTTACAACTTCAGTTCCCCTGAACTACCAGAAAACAGTTATTATTACTATAGCATAGATGCAGGATTCCTCCTTATCACCCTGCCAGCCATGAGAGGCTGTGTATAGCTCTTAGGTAAAACACCACCACGCCCAAAGGAACTACCCTGGATATGGCTCCACAACTGAAAAATGTCATGAATCAAAGGTAGAAAGGAGTAATGAATAGGTTGCTACCCTCAGGCATAGAGTATTAAAAATCTGAATGAGAAAATTCCAGCCCAAAGGGACAGTCAGGGATTTTGTGGGAAAGGCATCTCAATTTTTTTGCCAAAGCCATTTAACAAGTACAGATAGCCTACTGCCTAATTAACAGACACCCATAGTTTGGAAAACGACTGATCTTTTCTCTTGAAACTAGACACAATTTTGTATTACACGGTAGGATCAAAACAAAAATACAGCGTGGCCAATGGGGAACTCAAAGATACAATATACTCAGTAAGAATTAAATAGAGTGCAAGAATCAGCATAGGTTTTATTAAAATTGTGGTCCTCCCCGTGCAATTAAGTGATGCAGTCGATAAATCACAAATTTTAGACAAATATGCAAATAGGTCATTTAAGATTTCATGCAGATTCAAAAATTGTAGATTTAGAGAGCAGATGTCATCTATTGTATCACCATATTAGTTTGAAGTCCTATGGCATTTAGTGGTAGAGTGATAATGGTTTTTGGGCACACGTCTCTTCATGTAATCATCATGATAGTTAGGAATAAATGGTAAGCTAAAGCTTAAAGGTGCTTGTTCCAATTAAGGTACCAGGTTCAATACTGCGATGAGCACATGGCAATAGCATACCACTCACAACCAAGTTGTGAGAGAAGACTGTGCGTTTGCTGGTAGAAGCAATTTTATTGCCCTATTCCATAATGTACTAACATTGATGGTGAACCATTATAACAGCAGTTTTTTTTGTAAATATTTCAACAAAGAAGTGTATTTGAGGACTGGGAAAAAAAAAAAATGTCATCACAACAATGAGAAAATACTGCCTTCACCTAATATAAAAATTGATATCTATGAAACTATCGGCGTTGTGTGTAGGAGATAGCAAGAAAAAGGTTGTGACCTGACCTCTAGTACATTTAACTTGTTCTTGTCATCTGGAGTTCAAAACTAGTTACAGACCCCTAGTTGTAGCCTGTGGAGCTACAGGGGGGGGGTGGGGGGGGAAGCATGAAAATATGAAGATTTCGACAGAACAAGGTAAGTCAATAGAGCTGTGAAAATACGTGTACACTTGGCTGGCTGAATCATTCAGATTGCGAAGTGAGGTGGTGAGCTAGTTACGACTCAGGTGCAAAATTCCGCAGTCTGGCTTGTGCAAGTGTTATATTACCGTAGCGCAATTTTGAAGTAGCCTCACCATATGGATAAAGCATTACACAGCTTTGCGCCCGGTGTACACAGATGATGGCTGCGCTTTCCAAATTGTGGGGCTAGTTTGAGTCAAGGTTATCAGCTGTAACCTGCCTTTAGGCTTGCGTTACACGTCACAGCTGTCCCGAGTACACACCGCAGCTCTATAGCCCCCTTCACCGAGTAAACCCCCCCCCACTTCATTCCAAAGGGCAAGGTGTATGACGAGCAAAGAGTAAGTATTTTTTTCTGATTACATAATTAAGCAAAGAAATCAGGCAATGTGTTGTTTTTCCTATTCGGCTGTAAGTGAGCTCCCACGAAATCTCTCAGTAGATAGCTGAATATGGCATGTTTTAGGAACAACATTATTCTTGCCTCAGTCATAAAATAATGGAATTATTCTCAGGAATGATCAAACATGGTTCAAGATGGGTTTGAAATAGTCATGAAGTGCATTTGATTTACAATCTGAGGGTTCTGTAGATTTCACACCACTAAATAGATCTGGTCTGGCACCCTCTGCCGAAAGTGTTTGGGAAAAAGGTAAAAAAAAGTGGACCTTAAGTCAAATTGAAAAATAGTGAAAACTGGAACTTCCTGGGCCATATTTGTTTTAGAAATTATTTAAACCGTAAAAATCTGCAAAATATCAAGACAAAAAAGGTGTGTGAGGCTTACTACTGAAAAATACAGTACTAATTTTACACCCATCACTGAGGAAATTTGACTAGAAGCCACAGTTCCGAGGGGATCGGAAATATCGTGTCTTAAGGCTTCAGAGAGTTCGAAAACTCTGTTGGTACTACGGATTTTCTTGACGAATGGGATGCAGAGGTCTAGCAGTCCAAGGTAATGCATAATTAAAAAGCAACTGATTCGCTTCGTTAATGAGAAAGTTACGTTTTAATCTAGGGGCATTTTGTACATAAGCCAATGGACAATTAGTGTGGTGGTTGAAAAACCTTTACATAAAATTTCAAAATAATTAGACAATAAATTAACAACAACACAAAACAAGCGGAATAATGAAAAATGTTTCCTGCCCTGAAAAAAAAGACGGGAAAAAAGTTAATAAGGTAATAGTACTGTGAGGGATCATTAAAATTATGGAGAAATGTTTGAAGCTCGAAAGGGACACAAATGTGGCATGAAAAAATATTCAGACATAATGAAATAGACCACTTATCTGAAACCACTTGCAAATGCAAATGGTGCGCCCGCAGGCCGGAATGCCCATCTCTCTGTCATTGGCGTTTGGTGCCAGACTCCTCTTAATGTTGCTTTGGGGGGTTTCGCCACTCCTCCCGCACAGCGAGTCTGATTTTTGCTTCCCAGCATATTCTGGTACCCATTTATACTCCTGGGTGGAGAAGGCAATCGAGTAAAGTGCCTTGCCCATGGTGCACAACACCTCTGGCTCAGCTGTCTCGAACCCCCCAGTCTTATGCTTATGAGGCGAAAAAAAAACCCGCTGTCCACTGCCCCACATGTGCCCTTGAGCCCTAATACAACAAGGCATCCTATATTTTTCCTTTTGACCGTGACCAGAGATGGTAACCGGTTATATACTAATGCTTTAGCAATAATATGTTAATTGAGATCACTCTGAAGAAGTACATCGGCCATGATTACAACAACTGCCAGTCAGTGCAAGTGACCTTCTGATTCTGAAATTCTTTTACTTCATTTATCAATGAACCTGATGAATCCTTTTCATGAACTTATGCCTGTAACGTTCTCATATTTAACACAAGTATCATAAGTACTGTACTACAATTATCTGTTTTTTACTTCGTGATAGGAAACAGTAGTAATAATAAATAGGATATCAAATGCCACTAAGTGACTTAAACATCCGCACTTTGAAGCAGTTCACCCTGTATTGATAAAAGATCAAATACCAAAATAAATCGTCCAGACCCGATAATTACAACATGTAATCAAGTAAAACACTGTACTACTTTGCTGGTTTAGTTATTGGATATAGGGTACATAAAATGATTTCTACAAACTTTGTGAAAAAAATATCGAGAAGAAAAACTGCTTTTTCGAATTTTTTTTTTCAAATTTACAGTTGTTAACTCATTCTGTAAATAAAACATTTTGCCTTTTTCAAAAAAATGTAATGGTGGTCATAGAGGACTACACCAAACTCCTCCTCTTTGATGTGAGTATTTAATTCTCACTTTAAGGTTTCACACAAGTATACAAGTCCTATTCATTCTTGTACCAAATGCGAGATGAAAAGTCATTTTCTCCTCAATGGAACATCCAGACTTATAAAGCTCACGATTCTGCTTGAAGATCATCATATGCTCCTACCCGATCACTGTGATCAGTCATGACATAGGGTGTTATCCCCAAATTGTGTTCCAGCGCTCTGGACCATTAAGACTGCAGCACTGTGGACCCATGGTTATCAGGCCAACTTTTTCAGTCTGTATGAATACGGTTTAAAACGGTAGTCAAAAATCAAAATTCAAGTATTAATTGCCACTTTCTTGATCTTCCAACAGATTTTATACTTAATATTGAACAACCATGATTTTCAACACAGATATATCGCCATTTCTCTCATTTAGAAACCAGTTCCACAAAAAAACACCATCAATTGGCAGCGGGGCTGGACTTTCTTTCTCATGTTATTTACCGGTGCGAATCCTAAAGAATGTGAGGATTGATATGCCAATGTACCCAATTTTCACCATTTTACCCAAGGATAATTTTAGATTATAAACGTTAGAGCTGAAAAGGAAAAGAGATTAGGTGAATATGGTGTGTCTACAATCTCGGCCAAAATGTTGGAAACACTTATATGTCTTACTTATAAACTTATCCACCTCTCCCCATGATCAATGTTGAAAAAATGTTCCATTTTTCAATGCGCTCTTATGACACCCAACATGATGGTGGGGAATGGGAGGGGTCAAGTGTTAGGGTTTGTTCAAGCTTAGCAATAAAAGTTAGTATTGTTTCAGTGCGATCTCTATGGCCCATTTAGGCCTTCATTGCATTAAGAAAATAACCAGGGTGTGCCAACACTTTTGGCCGGGATTGGGTTTTTTTTTTTTTTAAGGGTTTTTGGTTTTCTTTGGCTACCTAATATACATGACAGAGGGTTGAACACAAGTATGGCAAAAGGGTCTAATTATTAAAAACAACCAAAAAAAAATCTATACATGTAAATTGCACTACTCTTGCCAGGACCAGAGAAGATTTTTACAAACCACCATTCCAATGTTATGTAACCTTAATAGATAAATCAATAATTCTTTCATTCATTGAATTGTGAAGTGATTTCACAATAAGACATGTCTGGTAAGGCCCGTAGAACCGGTAGAGCATGTGTTCACGGGCAGCCCAAACCCCACCTCCTCGTGGTACCAGACGGATAGCCCATGCTTACCAGTGTCGTCCCAGCACGATTTAAGGCTCGGAATGGATAGGCCTACCAGTGTCGTCCCAGCACGAGTTTATAGCTTGGATTCACCAGCGACGACTTGAGCTTGGATCCGAGGCCGGAGACGGTCTAGGAGTTCCCAGCGACTCGAGCTTTGGATACGAGGCCGGAGATAGCCTGGGTGAACTAACGGGGACATATGGGTATTGGCCTTGAAGCCTAGATTGACCAGCTCTGTTCTTACCAGCACTACTGACGCTTGGAATTCCAGCGACTATAGAGCTTGGACGGGAATAGGGCTTGGAGAAGTCTTGGTGAACAGGCTGGTGGCTCCGTAGTGACACTGTTTCTTGTTGTTTGATGTGCAGTTTCGCAACGGCCATGCAGTAACACCTGTCTCCCACTATGACATGAATAGAATTACGTAATGGACTATTATTGACAGTATTGTAACTGGCGCACATAGCCATTGTTGCTGAAAGCGCCATTCAACCAAACAACCTACCAACCAACAATAAGACATCAACGTCAATGCCTTTCCAGATTAATCATCACTACTGCTAGAAAAATAAAGCGCATGGTACAGAGGTCATAACTACATTATACCCTTTGCACCTACACTGTATAATATGCTTTATTCCCCTACTAAAGCACATGATACAGAGTAAGTGCGAAGGGTATATTGTATGCCCTCTAACCACATCAGACTTGTCACAATCATTCACATGGAACAAAGAATTTTAAGTCACTTAAAGAGACATGAGGACATTTCCAGAGAGAAGCACCCTCAATTTTTTTCGAACCCATGTTTTTTTACCAATGTATTAGATCAAACCTGAAGTGAATAAGCCGAATGCACCACCTTTATGTAATAAGATGATGATTTAGTAATTTCTGTCATGCATGACAGAAATTCAAAGCATGGTTTCCTATAGGGACAATTAGGATAGCAGGTAAGTTCAAAACAAGGTTTTGCGGTTTCTTTTGTGCTTGTTTGTCCAATAAACCTTTGAAACGTTCTCAGTAGGTGGTCTACAACCTATCAAGTGCAAATTGAGAGAAATTTGTATCCTAAAAAATCTCCTCCTGTCACTTTAAATGCACAGGAGGAAATGCTCATTTTTCCAAGAACATTTGAGGACTACTAATATAGACTGCTTACCTATGTTTTAGTCCTGTATTAAGGATTTGCACCAGTACATTAGGAACTTGGAGCGCCCCAGAAGAAATAGCTCTCATACTGGTTTGTAGCATTGTTTCTAGTCAGTGTATTACCCTTCAGCTGCAGTTACTTCCTCACTTTGTGGTCACAATACTGCAATTATACAAAGGGAAAATCGCATAGTAAAAACGGTTTGCCAAGATCCCCCAAATGTAATGGCGAAACATGTCAACAGTCACAGGTTACATAGGCGATGTTTAGATGTCAATCTTTGTACACCCACATAGTCATCTCTTAATGGGCAGTGATTCTTCGGACCGAGTGTGGAGTTATTGGCCAATGTGTACAGGAATAAGCAAGAATAGGTCCTTTGTGGTTTTTTTTAAGCAGAGAGGGGTTATGAGATTTTACACCAGTCTTCAAGACATTCAATACTCTCTTTTTGAGTTTTTGAAGCTTTACAAAAAACTATTTTTGGTCAGGTTCATCTTGCAATAACAATATTTGATGACTTTTTTCGGTGGCTAACAGAAATTAATTACTCTGCACACTACGATCCGCAAAATAGTGAGTATTCGGTCATGCAACTTGTTAAGCAACTACTCTCTTTTTATTACTTTTAAAGCCATTTAAAAACTATTTTTTGATCAGTCAGACTTCTTCTTGCGTAATAATACTTAATAGGAAAAGTTGTATGGGCTTTTCAGATTGAATGGGAACAAAATAAATGCGCCGGGTCGGAAGTGGCGAGGCCAAGGGAGAGGGGGGTAAAGGGGGATAAAAAGAGGGGAAGTACCGGGCTGGGGCGTCTTGACGAGGCTGCCGGGCAAGCCGATAGTTAATGTTGCTAATGTTTATATAGCTCTGCAATATGCATCTGGGCTCATTACTGATAGTATGCATACAGAATATTGCCAGACCTAGATCAATATCGGTCTGAGTCGCAGACGAGCCTGATATTTTAATTGGCGAGGGCGATATTTCCGTTATCAACCGAAACAGTTACTGCATTCAAAGTCTTCCCCGCAAGAGTTACAATACCACGTGATGACATACAGTAGTGCGTACCACCAAACACGACCAATATGCCAAAAATATAGGGTACTCGTCGTGCAACCCACAAGCAAAGACTGCCATTTTCTAAGTTTTTGGACACCTTTTAAACGGTTTTTTTCCAGTCAGCTTCTTCTTGCTTAATCATAAATAATTATATTGCTTATTAGGCTCTTCACAAGGAATTTTTAGTTTCCTGTTGCCATCCCGCCCCGTGAATGCCAAGAATCCCAAAATACTTCATTATTTTTCATGAATTCATTTTTTGTTTTCCTTAAGAGTCAAGAGTTTTTCCAAGATAATTCGAGATTTTTCCTACACAAATACCTTACTAGAAGCAGTTTTCATTCTGAACTTGCTTTAAAAAATGCTTTTCCGACAGCACTTTTTCACCCGCATTTTATTAAAGTCGGAAGTTTGGAGAGTCGGGCGGTAAACCACAACAACATGGTGGTCTTTCAGTAGTGCAAGTACAATTAGGAAGCCATTGTTGTAATTTAAGGTCATATATAATTGCTGATCAATTCAACCATGTATTTTTTCAAAGATCAGGGATTCATGGTTGAGAGAGTTCGGTAACTAATGGAGAGATGGGTGGGGGAGGGGAAGGGAGGGTAGGGTATCACTTTAAGTTGATTTCTGGATGGTTCCCGGTGTTTTTGTCTACTTTGTGTTTCAATATTCAGCATTTCCTGCACTCAAAATCTTGCTATTTTGGTTAGTCAAAATAAAAATTGTCAAATACCATTTTTACATGAAAGTTGGACCATTTCGGACGGTTTCCCCAGATGGTTTCTGGGGATTGTTCTCTGTGTTTTTGGATCTTTGTGTATCAATGGTTTGTTGACCATTGCTGGAAACCCAAATCAGTAATGTTTGGTTTAAAATGATCAAATAATAATTTTAAAAAAGAACGTGGACACATCGGATGGTTCCCCGATGGTTTCATTGCGGTTTCCAGGGGTTTTGGCTCCTTTTGGTATTTCAATGGCTATTTTATTGCCGAAACCCCAAATTGGCTGTTGGTCCAATGATAAAATTACTTTGAACTAAAAGAAACACTTTGGGTTGTGTTCCGTATTGTTTCTGGATTTTCCCATGTGTTCGTCTCCTTGGGTATCATGGTTGTTGAGCAGAATTGGGTGGACACAATTTGTCAAATAGTGATTTTTCAAGAAAAGTGATACTTTTTGGATGGTTCCTGGAATGTCCGGGATTGTTCCCATGTTTTTCGGGTCCATTGTGTGTTTCAATGGTATGGAATGAAAAAATGCCTGGAAACCAATTCAGGTTTTTTGGGTTGCAAAAAAGTCAAAATAATGATTTTAAAGAAAATTTTACACTTTGGATGGTCTCAGGTGGTTACTGAGATGGTTCCTGGGGTGGTTGGCTCCTTTGGTGTTACAATGGTTGTTGAGCAATTGCCTGAACTCAATTGGCCATTTGCTGTCCGCAAATTGGGCAAAATTATGATTTCTTAAATTAAATTACACCTTGATGGTTTTCCTTAAAAAACACGTGTGAACCACACGTGTTTTTTTTAGCTCCTTTGTGTGTCAATGGCTAGATGAGAATTACCTGGATCCCGATTCAGCAGTTTTGGTTCAAATGGTCAAAATAATTATTTTTTAAAGAAAAGTTGTCCCGTTGGGTGGTCCCATAATTTTTCTGGATGTTTCTGGTGTGTTTGCCCTTTGTGTATCAACACAACCAAAATATCAAACAAATGCCCTTTCCATCCAACTGTCCAAATAATGATGTGGCAAAAGTGGACACTTGGATGGTCTGGCCGGTTTTGGATGGTTCCCGGGTTTTGGCTCTTTTGTGTTTCAATGGTTGATGAGCACTGTCAGTAGGGACTTTGTGCTACCCAATGCTGGTTTGCCCATTTTACACATTTTTTTTAACATGAAACCTTTGGTTCCTCAGAAAGGATTTTATTTCTCTCTGCCTGTATGGTAAGTTGGTTTTTTGTAATTCATTAATTTGACATCTAAATGTTAAAGTTCGATAACTGAAAAAACTAAAAATACAGATGAACTAAAAGTTTGTGGCGGATTACCAAAAATTTTTTTAATTTGGTAAATCTGCAGGATGACTAAACTTTTTGGCAATTACCAACATTTCTAAATAGGGAATCCGGCGATTACCACATTATTTTTCTTCTTATTTCTAACGCTGGTTAGAAACCAATAGTTCCTTTGGTCCTTTGGTGTAGTTTTCCAAATTTTGAAAAAACTTTTTATTTTATTTGTACAAAGTTTGGTAAGAGTGCCCTTGAATAAAAACTTCCCGTGAAGCAGAGAAATGAATTGAGTATGTTCGATTTCAAATTGTGATGACTCTTTCCCAGTAAATTACGCAACTTTGGATGAAGAAAACTCAGTAGACCAGGATGAAAATAACATTCAGAAGCATCTGCTATGCTGACACTTGGAGTTAATTTACACCCTTTACACCTTCAATGACTTATTCCACTTAAATCCAGAATTTTTATCAATGTTAATGGCTTTCTAAACAGGCAAGAGATTGAGTGAGTGGTAGCATACTTGCTAGGTAGTCTACGTTTCTTGTATCGTTGTGTGTTTAAAAAATCATGTGATATTGCATTGGAAGTGGAATTTTGTATCGCGTGTTTTTTGAACCTGAAAAAATAATGTAATAAGAATCATGAAAAGTTGACCCGCCCCCAAATTTTTAACCTGCAACCAGGAAACTACAAATCCATTGTGCAAGGCCTTATAACAGAAAATATCCCCTTCCAAGAAAAAATATCAGACTCGCCGAATTTCAAGGGCGTCCAGGCTGTTTCCGGTATTTTATTTAGATCGGCATGAAAACACTTATTTTCACTGGTTACGAATAATAAAAACAAAGAAGTTGGCAGATCTATCTTTTGGCCTAATCTAGAGCAATAAGTCACATTCTTCCTCCTAATATTTGGTGGATGGGCACTTACAGAAGAATATGGAGTTTATTGGTTTGTCAGCCTGCTAAGTAGAAAGATACATGTTATAATTACTAAAATACTCACTGTATCAGCTGTAATGAACATATTCCAAGGGAGAACAGAACACATTCCAAATATTAAAAATATTATGTACACTTTCCAGAATCTGTAGAAAACAATAAGAGGAAAGAGATATAATAAGCTATTATTAAAACATTTACAATAAATAAACAATTACCATACCAAATGGACAATGCAACATGTCATCTTAGCAGTCATAGGTCAAGAAAAAAAAGTTTTATCTCAGCTTACCACATGCATAGGTTCAAAAACTTCTGTTTTAGCACATTTCTTTTGTTTTTAATTTTCAAGAGATTTCTTGATTTTACTTTGTCTATATCATCAAGAGAAAAAAAATTAGGTCAAAAATGCATTCAAATATTTACATCTGCATAAAATACAGGGTGACCCAATAAAAACTTTACCTAAAATGAAAGCGACATTTTTGCACTTTTTTTAATTTGATATCTGTGGATTTATTTTATTATAAAGAATGGGTAATTAAGCATCTTGCCTGAAATTGATCATTTTGGTTGAGTGGTTCTCAAGATATGGTCCACTGAACAATAAGTCAGCAAAACAGACTTGTCCACAAAGCATCATTTTTCTTAGGCATGAAAATCCCCAATGCCCAAATCGAGCAGATCGTGTCCTACCTACCCCCCCTTCCGACACAAGACAGAAAACTGGTATTTAGCACAACTGCAGACTTGTCCATGGGTATTTCATGATGGAAAGATAAGCACACATAAATTATTTTGGCAACTGGGCTTTTCAGATCTGAAATCATAGCATGCAGTTTTAGATGCAGGAGGAAACCGAAGTTCTTGGAGAAAACGGGTATGGATCGGCAACCAAATTCACGCACGACACAGGCTCCGCAGGGGATTGAACCCGGGCCGCATTAGTGAAAGGTGAGTGGATGAGCCACTACACCAGCCCGCCCACCAAAAGTTATACAAATAGATTCACTGAAACTTGTAATTACTATAAATTTATCTTTAGAGGTAGGAATCATGTGGTGAAAGTATTATGAAAGTACAATTCGAATTGTCAACACAAAGCTGATACCAGGCTTGTGACGTCAGTCATTTCAGTAGTCTCATATTACGCGCTGTTGTTCTAATCATGCCACTAGCAGACGTTACACATAATTTGTATTCGCTCAATCATATGCTATAAATGCCCTACAGTTGATACTAGTAGATTTCTGGCTGATTTCAAGAAATTATCAAGATGAGTAATAAATATTGGAAATACTGTTTAACAAAATTGGCGCATAGCAATCGAGAACCATTTCTTAATCATTCATAAACTATCTGTTAGAAATTGAGCCCACTAGACTTAAAGCAGCACTGGCACATTTTCACAAAATATGAAATTTCTTCAATTTGCTCTCAAATGATAGTCTAGGCCATTGGAAGAATATAGATACCTGTGCACATAAATAACATACTCAAATAACATACTCAAAAACAGATAGGGGCATTAATAAGAGGTTAAAGACATCCAGGTAATTTGTAGGCTAACTTTTAAGTTTTCCATAACTTTAATCAACAAATGTGTATATTACATGAATATCATAGACTCATTTACATTAAAACCACAAAGGTCACAGACCGGTCAAACAGGGTGCATGCCGTGGGAAACATGCATACAGCGTGCGTTTTCTTGTATTAAACGCCATTTCCGCCGTCTGCTGAATTAATGTCGCCGGCGACATTAATTATAAAATCATTCTGTTTACCCATAAGGATGCTGATTTGGTCTTAATCATTTCAGGTGAGGGCTAATGTACATAAAAGCTGTACAATCATGCAAAAATATCAATTTTGAAAAATCTTGAGGGCGCACTATTTTTCAAATGTGCCAGTGTCTCTTTAAGTGCAGCTCCCGATAATCTACATGGAATGTTTGTTGTGTGGAAGTATGATTACATGTTATTGCTATGAGAGGTTCCCGGTGGCACAGAAAAACAAACTTGTAAGCGAAAAGGTACTTGGGAAGGTCTTCTGAGCCGCTGTAATTATTTCCTATCTAACACAAATGGGTTGTATTCAATTAACTACTAAAATTGACATTTCATGAACTTGTATCAAACCTTCAAAACAATATACATAGCACAAAAATAAATCTTACACTACATAACTATGTTAAACCTTTCAATTTATACTCCCAAGTTTGTCCCATAATTCAATAACAACCAAGGCATTTTTTAAGGAATCAACCAAAAATTTGATCAATTTTGTTCATTCCTGCAAACATACAACAAATGTATTAAAATCCACTGCTTGTATCAAAGCATATCTCTATCTCTTGGTTCACTATATTCTTTAACTTCTACTGGTCATTCTTTGTGTATAATTTGTTCTATATGACATTTCCCACGTCTATGATTTCAATTACTGATAGAGGTTGCTCTCAGTAACTACATTCAACTGATGCACAGATGACACACTATTGATTGACCAAGCAAAGTCAACCCTGTTAAACATATCTGGTAGATCACTCTGAGAATTTAGGCCGAAAGTGACAGGTGTAGTTTGCAGGTCTGTTTACTTTCTTTTTAGTCTTTTGTAGTAATAAAGAATAGTCATGTCCCATCAAATTTATCTGCGAATTCTACTTCTAGAAGCCATCCCATGGCAAACACCGTGATTCAACACCAGTTACCGAATCAATTACTGTTAATCTCTTCTTTGCCATATTTATTCCACTCGTCTGTCTTGGACTGTTCTGGGTACCCTAGACATCTTTGCTTTTCCCTGGAACTACCACCCTTCGTGAGAAGCCAAGTAGTTTCTTATCCTGCATCTATCTTTTGCAGATCTCATCACATGGTTTTTCACATTGGCATTTGGTACACCCATGTATATTACCTCCTGGACACTGCCATTAGAGAAATCGGATTCGCCTTATATCTCCCCTTTTCTGATGTTGGGCATTCATTCAAGCCTATTGCTACTGTTAGCCATAAGCATTGACAGATTTCCTTGGTTTTCAAGAATACCCGAAGTACCTCCAAATACCATCACAATTTAGAGTAACCTGACATCGCCTTCTGTTGGGGATTGGAGTACTGAGTGTGATTGCTGAACAAAGGCATGTGGGATTGGCTAAAAACTGGATGACACTGCGGCAAGCATCAACTTTGAAGCTGTTTGCTTGTCACCTCCTCTCAATTGCATCCTTCTCCCTGACCTTCTTCTTAGAGTGTACTTCGGCCAGTTGTTCTGTCTGTGGATTCGTGTGGCTTTCTGTGCCTTGCTTAGAGCCCAGATTACAAGAACAGGTTGGTTGCAGCGGCAAGTACGGCTCATCCAGTGTCAAGTGAAGAGAATAATCATGAAGAGCATCAACACTCACACAAGCTGGAAACCAAACGTCCAGAAAGACCAGGTTTCGCAGCCGCATGTAAACCTGCTCTGAGCCTGATAGCCCTCGTGTCTGCCATGGCTGTGTGCATGCTGCCAGACTCCTTCTATGTGATAACTAGGAGCTATCCATTTGCCCTAAGTGCATTGATGTCCCTTGCTGTATTGCACTCTTATTACTGCAATTTTGCAATGCTTGTTTGGGATCCATTCCTCTATGCTCTAACCCAGAGAAAGATACAAAGACTTTATTGTTCATGTTTGATGCGAAGATCTGAAGTTACGTAAGATCAGTGAATTATTTATTATATGCTTTGGAACTATATAAGGAAATCTGTTTCAATGTGACTGGTACAGGAGCAAATATTGCTTGTTAGATTTAAATATCTGTTAGCCTGTTTACTTGACATTTGTGATGCTGTGCTAATGTGATAGCATGTGTGGTCCTGTGGAAAAGTGCAAGAATCGTGATCATTAGACCGTTAAAAACATGAGTTTGAGCCCCACTGTGGTCAATGCGTTTGTGTCCCTGGGCAAGATGCTTTTAATCTCAATTGCCACGTCGACCCAGCGAAATATGGGAGGCTGTTATGGGGAATATTACAATCTAAGTGCTGATAGGTTTGTACGCTTGTAAGGCATGTCTTTGAGTAGCCACCTACTGTAGATGAAGTGAAATGATTGTGATGATTTCTTGAAGGCAGCGTAATAGTAATTGGCAACAGGGCTTTGAAGCCTTTGATGAGCCTGCTTACAGGGATTAATCGCTATATAAAATTATTATTATTATTTTTAATATGATCTCATCAAGACCCAAGAAATCCCTATCCTGAAGTCCATGGAGGAGTAAATGACTTGTGTATCATTTCCCCAAACCCCCTTTAGAGGTCAGCTTTCATTGTCATGTAAAAAAAAACAGTAAGTACACAGGTTTCAATGCCCCTGTCTGACTAGTCACTTTTTGACAGTTGAATGATCTTATTTTAACCTATTCATGAACACTTTAATGAACAGCATACTCAGCATATGACATAGCTAATAGTTCTTGTCTATACTTGGACCCATTACTGCATGTTCATGCTGCTCCAAATGAAAGCACACAGCACTGGACCAAGCAATTAGCAAGCCAAAACATTAGTAGTCATGGCTATTGAAATCAAGTTTGCTTGAGATTATAGGAGGGAAATGTAACACCCATTACATACCTAATATGAACTACTGTTCTAACCCAGAGGAAAGTACAAAGCCAGGGGCAAATCCAAAACAATCAAAAGCAATGAATGTCATCTGGATAATGGCAGCCAACTTGTACTTTCTACTGAGACCTCCATTCTGCAAAATAGTTGATGCCATTGACCATAGGGAATTTGCACCAAGTGAATGGATGATCTGCAATTGTTTCCAGGCAACCAAGGGCCCCTTCACACTGACCATCCCACAAGTTGTTAGGATTATGTGAGTACCAATACCAGAGGCCGTAAAGTGAACCAGAACATCCTCTTCAGAGCTTTGAAACATGTACACAGAAGACCGAACAGCCATGCAGCATTCCTTTTGTGAGATAAACTCTTTTCTCAATTTCCTTGAAGGATCATCTATTTTGTCTACTCCCCAATGCTGTCTGATTGTACACACCTACAAGGAACACCTTTCAAGTATCTCTTGGAGTGGGGCAATCCATCTGGACTATTTGTTTGTGCTGCAATTTATTGTTAAAAATCATATAAAGGAGCTCAGGAACAAAACCCACCCCCTACCCAACACCCGCAAAAACCCCACCCCCTCCCCAACACCCCACAACACAACCCTACCCCCTCCCCAACACCCAGCAACTCCCCAAAAAAAAAGCAACACCCATCCCCAACACCCCATCCGCAACACCCCACCCCCTTACCCAAACCCCTGCAAACACCTCACCCCCTCAACAACCCCCAACACCCCACTACCCCTCCCAACCAACACCCACCCCAATACCACGTAACACGCCTCCCCTTCCCTAACACCCTGCAAAAACACCCAACTCATTCCCAACACCCCACAACACCCGTCACCCATCCCCAGCACCCGAAACACTCCCTACCCACACCAAACACCCACACAACACCCTACCCTCCCAACACCTGCAAAACACTTCCCACCCCCTCCCACAGACCCCGCAACACCCTCCTCCCTAAAACACATGCACACCCCAACACCCTAAACACCCCCTCCCCAACACCCCGCAGATAACGAACCTCATCCCAACACCCACCCCTCCCCAAACACCCCGCAACCCCCACGCCCCCCCTATGGCCCAGCAGTATCATGTAGTGAAGGGAAATTTTGCTATGGATACGAGGGTGGGTACCGTTTCAGAGATGCATAAATATGCATATTTATTAGCTCATTTGCATACCTAGCTGTATATTCATATATTTCAAATTGAAATAGATGTGCCCCATGATAGGCTTCATGAGTGCAGGGAATTTGTGTATCCGATGTTTCGTTTCAAAAATATAGCAACAATTATATGATTTTTGCATATATATTAATAAGTTGAGCTCATTTGCATACTGCATTTGCCCAACCCAAAAACACCCAAAATCTAATCCAGGTCGAGAACTCTTAGCCTGCTTCTTCCACCAAGTTAAATTCATTATACGCCTTACGGAACTCCGAAAAACTTGGTACACAGGGACTTACAGGAAAATTTTCGTAAATTATGCAAATTAGATACTTAATTAGCATATTTTACGCCCAAAATCTAATCAGGTTGAGAACTCATCAACCCGCTTCTTTCCACCAAGTTACATCATTGTCACCCTTATGGAACTCCAGATAAATCGTATACAATGTGGGTTAACATTTTTATCACGGACGGACGGACGAACAAACAAACGAACGGACGCTGCTCAATTCATAGTCCCCGTTCCGAACTTGTTCGCGGGGACAATTAGGAGCGATTCAAATCTACATTTTTATTAGTCTTTTACACAGTGGCTTTGTGTGTCTTGAGAGAAAATTACACCTAAAATGTCTACTTTTTGGCTATATTCCATTTTGCAATGGCATCTCCAGATAGGTCAACAAGTATTTTCCCACTATGTATTTCTAAATTCTAAGAATATTTTTCAGATTTAAAAGAATGGTTCTGTATTTTTCTGGAATCAGGAGCCCTAACCATCTATCACCACACCACTAGGGATTTTCACAATTCCCTCATCTGAATTTGGGAGGGCAGGCAGTGTAGCGGTCAATTCGCTCACCTTTCAACAGTGCAGCTCGGGTTCGATTCCCAGTTGAGCCACTGTCATATGTGAATTTGGCTGTGATTCATTCCTATCCTCACAGGTTTTTTCTGAGAACTTTGGTTTCCTCCTGTATCTAAAAATTAAATATCTTCACATAAACCTTGCCCCACTGTTCTGGAAGCATCCTTTTAATTTAATGGATTTGCAATAGTGTGTTCTGAATGGCGCACTGCCAATGTAATAAATAAAAAAATTCAGATCTCATCTCTGAGGTTCCAGGGCATCATTGGATCGCATTTTCCAGTTCCTTATCATTTTCTCAAAATAGAATCACTGTTACATAACAATTATGAGAGCAGCCAATAAGCAGTGAATAGTCATAGACCACTGCACCGGATGCATTCAGAGATGAACGGGGCTTTATTGTCTCTTTGACAATATTAAAAAAGCCTCAATTTTTGTTTTCTGTGTCACTATCAAGTACTCCCACAAAGAGTAACTAAGTTAGGTCACCTGATGAAAACTAATTGAATTAACTATTGATGGAAACATAATAATTAAAGGCTACTTCCTCAGCAAAACCACACCTTTGACAATTTGCCATACAACCCGAGGCTACACTTTTACACCTAATTGTATTTGATGAAATTGCAGTGACAAACACAAGTACAGGGTGTTCCTATAATGCCAATACAAGTTTGTCGTTTCCCTGCCTGCATCATTTTCTGTTCTTGCTGAACAACTCATTAGTTTGTTGAAAATGTATTTTATATATAAAATAAAATACAATTTAAATGTTTGAATATATTGTTCTAATAACTTAAGAAACATCTTGACCATTTATATCTTAAAGGTACTTGTTCTGATTTTATGTCTATTGTGTTCTCTACTTGATATGAGAGCCTGGCACTTACACATACTCCCCATCAAGTACCGTGGGAAACAAACTTGCAGTTTTTATGGTACACGCGATAATGCATATTGCAAAGCCCTATTCAATACTGTGCTAATATTGATGGTTAGCCATTAAAACAGCAGTTTCTTTTTGTTTATATCTTGGGAATGAAATGGATTTCAGGGGGCTCAAATATCAGGATGACAATGAGAAAAATATGGCCTTTCATCTGCTATCAAAATCGAAACTACTTCAGGGTAAATGGGGGGGTCCCAAAGACGATTGGAACACGCACCTTTAAAATGTCAATTTTAACTCTTTCTTTTCCTTTTGGTACAGCAAATGGTAAATAAAGATCATTGAGCATTCCTTGTTATCAGTACTGACCTTTTAGATTTCAGGTTTATGTGGGTGCAGATGCATAAGATACATTATGCCTAACTTTACACACAAGCATGCATCCTGATACCTTCTTGAAGATGTGGAAAGTTAGAAATTATGTCCTTAAGCATCTGCACCCACATAAACCTGAAATCTAAAGGTCGTTAATGTCCCAGAGTTCAGGTGCAGAGAGAGAGAGAGAGAGCCCTAAAGAAGGAGGTAAATGGGGGCTGGGCTTGCTTTATTCACCGGTAGATTTTAAATATTCAATGTTGTACAGGGCATTTAATTGTGGGGCATACTCAAAAAGGGGCAGGCTTGGTTCTTTGGTTTTATCTGCCTCTGTTATCTACACATGCTCTACCTAGTGTTATTTACATTTTGTCTAACTATTACATAGTATTTGTAAACATGTTTTATGCATGAATTCGTTTTATGCATGAATTCACTATCAGGTATTGTCTTGCACCCATAACCTTTGAAATAGTGAAATTATCTCAAATAATAAATAATGAAATAATCGCCTCATCCTGAAACTGGATTTATTAAAGCAATAATAGCACATTGTTTTGAAGAGCACCCCCAATTTTTCAAAAATTTTGAGATTTTTACACGGTTGCATTGGTAACTGGCTAGTATACCTGTATAACTACACCCGTGAATATTTAAGCTCAAAAATGTCTATGTGTCACAAACGAAGGAATTTTGTAATTAGCATAATTGATAATCGGAGATCTCCGATAATAATTCAACGGCTGCTGGAAACGGCCTTCCAATATGAAATTGCCGGGAAATAGCGCCATGTACGTGTCTATGCTCATCCATTAGTTGTTTTATTGGTTCAGACAAGTCAAGTTAGAGGTCATTTTCTTTGAGGTGGCACTATTTCATCATGGACGGACATAAACTTAGCATTTCCAGCTCTGCCGTTAAGTACAATCTGGGATCTCAATTCTAATCACAAAATCGCTTATTTTATGATAAATACGCATTTTTGAGCATTCTCATTCGCAGGTATAGTTTCCTAGACAATTACCAACATAACTTTGCAAAAATATCAAATTTTTTAAAATTGGGAGTGCTCTTCAAAAAAATGTGCTGTTATTGCTTTAAACTAAAAGCTCTGATCATCATTCATTGGCCTTAGGTTTAATTTGGGTTCATTGAAGCAAAATTTGTGCATTGAAAAATGAATAAACTTCATTTAATTTCTTTGACCAAAAATATAGCTAGTGAAGATTTGTTCATTTAAACATTCAAGACCAACTCTTTGCTTAAGTACAAGTACATGTCAAAATGGGAATTTTGATGAATCCTTTGGTGAGATTTGCATTATGATGGGCAGAGCCTATAAGTAGTCTTAAGCATGATTCATTAAAGGAGAGTCCGACCTACTCCACAATCAATATTCACTTCCATATAAGCGCATGTAGCGCTCAGCATTTACTCTATCCATATACTATTTTCACAGAGTTTCTCTATCCATTCATCATCACCAATCACTGCCCTGTGTTTTGTGTCCCACTCAATACAGTTTGGCTTGTGCAAGCGAACACAGAACCCGAGAACAGATTTGGCCTATTAAAGCAAAATGAGAATGGCAAAATGCTATAGTACACACAGGGTAAGATTTTGAAATGAACTGTACTGCACCTTCTATAAATTTGTAAAATGCTGAGCAATGGTGATGAAAATTGACAAATATACCTAAAAAATAATTCAATATCTCTCCAAGCTATCAACTCGATTATGAAGAAGCCAGATTCATTGCGCATGGCTTTTAAATGCTATAAAACAAGTAATCATTTTAGGGGCACCCTACCTCCTACAACACACAATTCAATAATAGCATCTTGAAAATAAGGTGACTAAAACCAATAGTACAACAAGCTAATATAAACTTGGTCACACAATTTAGATTTTTTTAAATCACTTACTTGATTATAGAAGCCCTATAAATTGCATAAATATTTTTGACTAATATTAAAATATAAGCAGTGTCTAAATTTGTTTTTTAATTTGAACGCTCTGGTAACTTCTTAATATAGTTTTTTAGAATCATAATGAATTTTCCAGTCACAAACCTATTTGAAGCATCGAAAGACATAACGCAGCAAGCAAAATGACTGGAAACACCACAGAATCAGCGCCGGTGATCGGATCTCCTGAAATAAACCTCTTCTACATCATTTTCATTCCAATTATTTGCTTCCTTATTGTACTAGGCAACTCTGCAACGATCTTGCTTTCTGGAAATTACCAGGCCTTCGTGAAAAACCAAGTGAGTTTCTTATCTTGAACCTGTCCATTGCGGACCTCCTCACAGGTTCCTTTGTCATCACTTGTTTTCACCCATAATCCTCACTCTCTGGACTGCCTACAGGAGAACTTGGATGCAGAATTGCAGGTCTCACTCTTAACCTAAGCGTCCATACCAGTCTGTTCCTGCTGCTGGCCATTAGCACGGATAGATTTCTCTTGGTGTTCAAGGAATACCCGCAGTATCTCAAGATCCAGTCACAATTTCGGATTAATCTATGATTGCGTGCTGCTGGGCAGTTGGCATTTTGTCTGTAGTCATACAACAAAGTGTGTGGAATGCTGCTAAAACACTTGATGAGACTGCAGCAGGCATAGATTTTGAAGTTCACCTGCTTGCTCCACCGGTCGCAGAATGAAAGCCTACTCCCTTGCCTTTTTCCTGGGTTTGTACTTCACCCCTTTTGTCTGGTTTGTGGCTTAGTTTGGCATTTTCTGTTCTGCTTGCATCCAGGTTAAGAAAGAACAGAGTGGGACTGGCTTCAGCCATGGCTCAGTCGAGTGCTCAAAATGAAGAACAATCAGCAGGAACGGACAATGAATACAAATGCCGAAAATGAGGGGAATGCGAGGTCCATGGTTCGAAGCCGCTATGTGAAACCTGCTCTGAGCCTGATAGCCCTCGTGTCTGCCATGGCTGTGTGCATGCTACCATACTCCTTCTATGTGATAACTATTGAACTATTTTTTGTCTAACAGGCAATGATCCAAAGTACTGTCGCAACTCTGTTTTTGCAATTTGCAATGCTAGCTTGGATCCATTCCTGTATGCTATGACACAGAGGAAGATACAGAGACTTTACTGTTCTTGTTTGACTGGCAGATCTGCAACAATTACCTAGTAATGTAAGAACACATTCTTGTTTCAGAGATATCGATTGGTGTATGGCCCTGAAAAAAGAACGATGAAGAGAATCTTAATGTTCCTATCGGAACTGGCAGATTGGCAAAACAATTAACTAATAATGTAAGAAACCATTCCTTTTTCAGGGAATCCTTGGGTTATGCCCCATAGAGAAAGAAAATTCCTATTTGATTGTTAGATCTACAATTATGAACTAGTGTATGAAATACTGAAAAAGTATAGATGGAATTTTTATAGTTCCGCAATGCCAGTTCAAAACCAATTCTCTATGACATAAGAGGAAGATTTAATATGTAATAGACCTTGCTTTTCCTATGTAAGACCTAGTGCATGCAATAATACATATGCATGTCTGTTTTGCTATGTCAGCTTGGTTTCAATCCTGTATTTCCTGACACACAGGAAAATGAGCTTGGGGTAAAACTGATGGTAAAGCAGATGATGAAGAGGATGATCCAGTCTACACATCAGAGTGCCCATAGTTGCTTTCAAGGCAATTGGGCTAGTGCGTATGATGCTGCTGTGTGGGAATTGCTATACACCTCCTCCACATGATTCTGTTTGTTACCTTTCCTTTCCATCATTGAATAATGCTGTCTCCATTTAAACACCTGGATAGAGCAGAGTAATTGAGGTAAAGTGCCTTCACTCAAGCGCAAGACACGTTGGCTGGAGCAGGGTTCAAACTAACCTTTGGTGTGTGGATTGGAAAAGCATTATCTTCCATTGTGCACACAGCATTCATGTGACAATTATGACCCCACACCTCCATCTAGTGTTATATATAATATTGCCATAGTACAAAAACACACAAGGCCTCAGGGAAATTAACGAGCAATATCACTGAATGAGTAACCAGGTTAATGAAGAAATAAAACCGGGTCAAGACAGTATTTTTGCAGTCATGCAACGGCAATTGGAATCAAATTCTGTTTTCCTGAACACAGAGCAAAACTTCCTAGAATCATTATACAAATAGTGAAGATATCTACACAACTCATCCGTAGGTAGAACTCTCCACCAAGAATAGAGATTATCACCAACTATCAACATGTTCAAGTATCAACTTAAAACTCACTTATTTCTGATCTGGTGGTTGCATTGGTAGATTATTTAGTGTTTCATTTCATTGTTTGATTTTTGCATGCTATGGGAGTGTCTTGTCCATATGCACTTGTAAATTGTAAAGTTACTATATAAATTTTGTTTGTTCTTATAATTATATAGAGAGCCTGATTTGAAGCCTTGTATTTTTGCCATTAAATGGCAGAAGAAAATGTAAAAATAGTTTGAATATGTACAAATATGTAAAGGGCAGAAAGAAAGACAGAAAATCCCATACCAGCCAACTTCTAAGGATTGCATCTGTAACAGAAATTCTGTTAGTGAACCTTGAATAAAAGTACTTGTGCAAACCTAAAACAATATTAATGACTTTTAGAAAATAAACCTTTCACTTCAATTGGCAAAAAAGGTTGGTTAAAAAAAAAAAACTGCTTGGAATTGTTGATATGGAACTCAACCAACAGGTTTGACTTCAGTTGAAACAAGTATAAACCCAACTTTCAAAACTGCCTTTGGCTATAATAAAATACATATCTCGTCCATTTTTCCAAATTCACTTCTCAAGAGTCCAGTTTGGTTTATAATTTCAAATCTTAAAGGCGGACCTCAGATTTGATGAGGAAGGGCGCCTTCAATTTCCAAAAAAAATTGGTGTTTTTTGCATGTACATAATGCTGGTCCAGATCCGGGGGGGCCTACTTGGATTCAAAGGTGGATATGATTTGCGTGAACAAGAAAACATGTAAAAGGGTATCTTTTTCCCAACATGTGATGTACGCGCGACATTGATTAGGTGTCAAAACAGCAACAAAAAAATGTAGGTAAAAAATGGTATGTTTTTTTCTAAACCCTTGAAATTGTGATGTCGTGGTAAGTAATGTAATACTAACTAAGCAGAGATCAAAAATATTAGTCTTGTGAAAGGCAAAGCAAGATTATAAGGTACTATTACAACACAAGGCATGTTTACTTGTTTCGGGCGGTACAAAAAACCTTACAAAAATACTTCTTTAGGCCTAGCAAAATCAGACAAAAAATACTTGTTTTAGGGTATATTTTTAGTCGGTGGAAAGACTTGTTAAGGGTGCGTTGCATTTGGAAAGTCCATGTTCACATCATATCACCTTTGAATACAAGTGGCCCCCCGGGGTCCATAACTATCACTGTGTGTGAAATTCGCTAAGCTTAAAATCGAATTCCTTCATATAGAAAATCCCACACTTTTTATAAAAATTCGGATCCGGAAATTTTGTTTACCACAGTATAATCGGGACGATAATACACATAAATGTTAATGCATCAAAACGAAAAAGCTGATTATCTCAAATTTCGGAATTGTGCATTTTAGGTGTTTTTTAATGGTTTTTAAAATTATATTAAACATATACACAAAAAATTAATATTTCGATATCTCTGAGTCAGACTATATGAATCCACCTGGTTAAGGAATGTGTTATTATACCTCCATGTGTGATTAAAGTATTAAATTCGATTTTCTCAATTTTATTTGAGAAAGATTCCTCATGGAAAAGTACTGTTGTATGATAAAAAAGAGCAGGGGCTTCCCAAGTGCTAGTTGAGACAGGACAGGTTGTTGTTTACAATAGATGCACAAGAGGGAAAGGATTTCCCAAGATGTAAAATTAGAAACTGAGTCAACTTGTTTTACGTATTGAGATCAAAAAAACAGATTGCAAAGATGCGGGGATTCCCCATGAAGTTATATATAATTGTGAGGTGATGCAAGGTAGATGATGTCATAGTTTAGGTGAAATCTGATTGGCAGCCTATAGGTTATTGTGTATGCATGATAATATTGTAATACTCTTTTATAGGGTAGTAGGGAAATACTAGTTATGAAATATTACACATAATTAAGGAGAACTTGGCCAGAAGATTCGCCAGCAGCCACCAGTAAACAAGTAGCTATAAGTTATAGCTATTACAGTACCTAGTGCCAGGATTTATCATTCCATGTTGAGCTAAGTCGCTGTAATGTTCTAACTAAACTCACTACTGTCGTCTTTGAAGCCAAAGCGCTGGGAATCAAATAGGATCAAATTGTGGACAATAGAAATCGTGGTGATTCTCTTGGACTGATATAACGTGGAATATTAGTGCCGTCGGGTACTTATTTAAACCTTGCTCTTTGAACTGCTGGACAAAAGTTTATCTTCAGGACTGATAAGATTCCCATGGAATATTACCTGAGGAATTTTTTAAGTTGACTATTGCATGCTGTCATTTTGGAGTCTTCACTGTGAGACATATCATAGTTGAACTGCAACACTCTTTGGACATTACCCTAACCCGGCGGGTCGTTGCCGGCCGACGGCCCCCAATGACAACCACGTAAGGGCAATCGATTTTTATTTTTAACGGCACCAGATGAACGAGAGCCAAAATTGCGGTCATTGCATTTCTCGGCCGTTTTTGTTCCCAGGAACAGGCAAATAAAGTAGCGTTAAAAAGTCAAATAAAGGCCCAGATTGCACGAAAAACATCGCGTCATTTTCCGGAAGACGGCCCAGAGGCAAAACGGAAAAACATCGCGTTCATTTTCCCGGAAGAAGGCCCAGATGCAACGAGGAAACATCGCGTCATTCTCGGAAGACGTCTCAGATGCAACGAGGAACATCGCGTGCGAATGCAATGAGAAACAGGGATAATAAATAATAAATAATAAATAATGGATGCGTTACTACTTTCACAACCTGATTGGCATGAATTTGTACATATAGTTCGCCAGTCGTGAGTGGCGCTATTACGCTACATTTTATAGTGTGCGGCGCTATTACGCTACGTCATGCTCCGGATTTTACGTCATGAATGAGTTATGCATAATTTAAACGTAGCTTATCGAAAAATGGTGGCGATATCACCATCGATAATCGAAATTTGTCTATGGGCATTTGTACACAGTGTCACCCGCCTGATGCAAAAGCTTTGCCGCCTTTTTTGCGGGCAAACGGTCCGAAATGCAGGGAAAAGCATCGCGTCATTTTCCGTATTGACGTCCCAGGTGCAACGAGGAACTCGCGTCATTTTCGGGGAAGACGGCCCAGATTTAACGAGGGGGAAACATGCGTCATTTTCCGTAAAGACGGCCTAGAAGATGCAACGAGGAAAAATCGCGTTCATTTTCCGGTTGTGTGGTGTAAGACGGCCCCCAGATTGCAAATGAGGGCCAATGAGAGTCAATTTGCGCGACAAAAAATAGTGTTGACGGCCGAGGATGCAACCGAGAAGAAAACATTTTCCGACCGGTTACCACGTTTTCGTTGGATCTCATTGCATATCGCCGCGTGTTAGGGTTAAGGAATCTAATATCCAATTTATATAATTGTATGAATTTTACTATATATGTTGGTGTTTTGGACATTACCAAATCTGAGAACCCCAACCAGATTCAATCATAAATTGTCTATATTATAAAATTCAATCAACTTGTGCACAGGCTCATTTATTTGTGTTTGAAAGGGTACATCTACGAGACCGTAATAAACAGAATTGGGGGGCCTGTCGGGGGAACTGAACCCGTTGGACTCTCGACAAATATCGTTACTTTCCAATCAATAGCATGTAAATTTTAAAAGGCAAACACACAAGGAAGTGGAAGTTCCCTTTCAAAATCTGTACCAAAACATACTACGCAGAGTAAGATAATGTCATCATACTGGATTGCACTTCAGGAATTACTGAGCCTGAACTAAGACAGAAACATTTCCAAGTTTTGGTTATCTTAGGGTTTTGTACTCTCAGTTAGGGCTGATGTTACTGGTCAAAATTCGATCAGAACCTCCTGAGGTCTTACCACATTTTCTTACAGTAGCTAGATTGGCTCATTACATGATACAAAACAAGGCGAACTCGTATTTAGCGATGCGTAAAATCTGGTCCCCGCCGAATGTTGTCATGCGATCAATAACAGTGGATAAAGAAACTGTCAAACACCTCCCCCTCCCCAAATTGGGGGGAAAAAACCCGCAACACTCCAAACCCCTCCCCAACAAAAAACCACCACAAAACCCCACGACCTCCCCAACACCCCACAATCCCCAACAACCCCACCCTCATCCCCAAACACCCCCCCACAAACACCCCACCCCCGCCGTAAAAAACCCCTCAATACCCCAACCCTACCCCAATCCCATAACACGCGCCCTTTCCCAACACCCCGCAACCCGCCATTCCTCCCCAACACCCAGCAACACATACCCCCTCCCCCATACCTAACCCCCTCCCTAATACCTAACCCCCTCCCAAACACCCAGCCGCAACGCAACGGCAAACCCGCAACACGCCCACCCCTCCCCAACACATTGCAAAACCCAACCCCTCCCAACACCACGTTAATACCCAACCCCCTCCCAACATCCATTTGCATGGATACCCAACCCCCTCCCCAACACCCGCAAACACCCCACCCCCTCGCCAACACCCCACTCCCTCTCCAACACCCGTAAACCCAACCCCCTCCCCAAACACCCCGCAATACCCAACCCCGCCCCAACCACCCCGCCACACACACCCACCCCCTCCCCCCCCACACACCCCCCTCCCCCCAAAAACCCCCACCCCCTCCCCCAACACCTCACCCCTACCCATAGCATAGTAGTCTCATGTAGTTGAAGGAAGTGTGACTATACGACTTGCACCGTTTCAGAAAGGATACAGCAATACGCATATTTAATTAGCTCATTGCATACCATAGCCACATATATCAAACTTTCAAAATGGCAAAAAGATGTGCCCCATGATAGGCATTCTGCAGCGCAGGAATTAATTTTGAGTATCCAATGTACAGTTTAAAAAAAATATAGCAATTACGCTGATTTTTGCATATAATTAGCTCATTTGCATACTCAATATGCCCGAAATACGACCAAAATCTATCAGTTCAAGAAATCTCCAGCCTGCTCCCTTCCACAAAGTTACATCATATACGCACCCTGACGGAACTCCAGATAACTTGTAAACAGGCCTTGCAGGAAAATGCTCATTAAAATTATGCAAATTAGATACTTAATTAGCATATTTACGGCCACCAATATCTAATCAAGTCGAGAATTCGTCAACCCGCTTCTTTCCACCAAAGGTACATCATTGTCGCCCTTACGGAACTCAAGACTATAATGGTTATACAACATGGGCTTGTTAATACATTTTGTGTACACAGACGGACACGAAAGGACGGCGGAAGGGACGAACGGACGCTGCTCATTTCATAGTCCCGTTCCAACTCGTTCGGCTGAGGCGGGGACAATAATATAACCTTTAGTAACCCAATCAAAGTGGACCTCCTATACATCTGTACAATACAGTTAAGCTTTTCTTACAATGTCTCTGATTGGCTAAATATATCCATCTAACACAACGTGGTAACCATAGAATGGGCTGGTAGACACTCAAAGGGTGTTTAAGTGTTGTAGTTGTAGAAAGCAAAATCAGCTACAATGAGTGAAAAGATAATTAAACACATTTAAGATAGGATGATCATCAGCATCTAATGGTCTCTTACAGAAAAATAACTTTCAAATTCCCTGAATCAATTTAGTCCATTTAGTTCTTTTGGGGTAGTTCAAATAAGTGTTGATCGATTCCTTCTTGTATTTCGTGAGCATCACAAACCACATTGCCTGTCAGTCTATTTCAAAATTTTCAGGTGCATCGTGGTTAAGCTGGGTAATTGTGCCGCTTACAGTTGCCATGGAGATGGCAATCTGGATATATGCATCAAGAGCATTGAAGGCATGGAAATTGACATGACTGCAGACAGGACAGCCTCTCCCGCTCTGCATGTCCCCACCAAGAAGACTGACAGCTTTTACTGTCCCATGCACGTATGTTTATATTCACACCTCTGCTATGGTAGATGCTAAGCATGCATTTATTTGGTTCCTGACCGTAAGAGACTGAACAACAGTCTCACGCTGCAGACCCTACCTGAAGCAAAAGATGCTGAGACGCTACATCAAGCCAGCAACAACACTGATTGCTCTAGTGCTGGTAATGGCTATCTGCATACTGCCATACTGTATCTATGTCTTAGTTACTGAGGTGGCATGTTCCGAGTGCACCCGCAACATGAATGTACTCTATGGATTGTTCTTTCTGCAATTCTGCAGTGCTGTTTTCAATCCATTTATATATGCTTTCACCCAAAAAAGTATAAAAACATTTTATTGCAAACTGATAAAATCACTTAAATCTTACTTTCCATTGAGTACTGCCTAGAATCTAAACAAAACAGCCCATATTTTGTTCTTTAGAATTAACATGTAATGTTTGAAACTGTAATTAATGAATCAGGTACATCTTAATGCATACTACACTGGCTATAGCATTGTTATGTAACCATAAAGCACATGGTCATACCTGAAGTATATTTGGTTAATCACTATTAATTCACTTCTATAGAGCAGCCGATCAGATAAAAGGATAGAAAATGATGTGGAGTGCATTGATAGTGTCTTATTATACTGCACGTACTGCACGCAGTATTTTCAAAAGTGTGCACATTCCATATGACTGATTAATTTTCCTTGAAGGTGCACTTTACTGATATTTTTAGTTTCAATTTTGTTACAAAAATGGTGAAATTGCACGGTCTTCTGCTTTATATTGATTAGGTGAAAAACTGCTTAACTGCATATTACTTGTTGCTCAAGAAATTAGGCAAATCAATGCACTTGCACTGAATGTTAATGCTTGTCCACATTAGATGCATCAAAATCTCAGCAAGGGTGAATTGATTTGTCCAGAATTTCTCTCTCAACAATATGCAGTTTTTAACAAGGATGTTATATAAGTTGGATTGCTAGCCCTTTCTTATCCATTGTACCATGTAGGGCACTGACATGTTAGCAATTGTGCACATTTATTATGATATTGAATGTTGTGTGTGTATTGGGATGTTTTTGAAGCTGAAAAAAATAAAATTAATCTTTGAAATAAGTAAATAAGAAATTTTATGTTGTGATCATCTGGGACACCTTTAATCCATCTTCTATATAAAAAAAAATTCTGTGAGAATTGAAGCCTTTAAAATTCAATGCAACACATTGCTAATTTATTTTCTACGTAACAAAGATCGGACGATTTTTGGCCATGACTATCCGTATCAATCAATTGGTCACATTTACACACATATAGAAACAGCTGCTTTGCTAAACATATGATTGCAACCATTAGGGGAAACCCCGGGGGAAAAGCATGACATCAAACTGAAACAAAGCTGTTGAATTGTCTTACCTTATCAGCCCAAAGTAAACTTCAAACATGTAACACAATTTAGTAGGTTAACTATTTCATTTCCCTCCTATATGTGTATGTGATATCACTAGGAACATCCTGTTCATTTGACTTCACACAACTTCTCTGTTTTCCCTTCTTTTGCCATAGTTAATTTTCACAACTACCCTCAGAAGGAAAAACTGCCAAGATGGCATGTCCAGATATTGACATTATCACTGAAAACAGGATCCATAACAATGGTACAGCAATTTCTGTCATTAAACACTGATCTCTATACAATGGATTGGAAACCTCGGCTTCCTAATTGAGGCACTGATGGCCATATTGGACATCCAAAAAGAGCTCAAGCAGGTTGTTAAGAGCCGGTCATTTTCACAAAATGCGTTCCCATTGAAATGTGGATAAGCAACATAACAGACTATAGAATCAAGCCAATTCAGTGAGCTCATTGTATTTGAAGTTGCGTGCATATGACAGGTCTCTAAAATGGGCACCCAGGATACAACTTCTGTTAAACGGGTGTCTCTGGAATGCTATTGTGTGCGATAGACCAAGAAGTCCGCCAGTTGCTTCATTCATCTAATATACAATTACTGTTGTGTAGCCAATCCACTGTATAGCACCACTGGCGAGTGCCAAATTGTGTAAAACGTTTTTCTATGGAGTGTGAACTGCGCACTATGATGAGATTGCGATTTATTCCATATTGAAATACGTGTTTACACAATTTGACACTCAACGACCCTCATAGAGATCAGTGTCATTAAAGTGTGTTTCTAAGTTTGAACCTATTTTTGACCTTTGACCCTGTAACTGTAGGTCAAAGTGAGAAATCACCAATGATTTTTTTTATCCATCACTGAGATCAAAATGGTGGCAAGCTACTGTTATTATTTAATATGGTCTATGGTGCAAAGATGAACAACACCTGCAGCCACTTTAAACATTTCAACAAAATCAAGTCTTCAAAGCAAAGTTGACCTGGCTTTGTCAAACATAGATCTATGTTGTAAAGATAAACTTCCACCAACATTTATTTTTCCAGATATCATGCTTAGGCCAAGAAAGAAGTTTGTCTCAGCTTGTGATCACACATTTTACCACTTTTTAAAAGGTTTCAAGAGATTTTTTTCTAACTGCTGAAGGAAAAGTCTATTAAGGCAACTTTACCATTTTAAACACATTGTGCTTTGACAAACTTAGAGATAACTTTATCATTTTTAAACATACTTCTTATTTGGAAAGGTGTGGCCGTGCAGATGAGCTGCAGTAATAAGGGAAGTTTCAGTCTGACTAAAACATCACCAATACTTTGCTGTGTTGGTGGACAATATGAGAAAAGTACCTGGTCATCAGATATTACAAATAAACACATACAAATAATATAAAACATCCACTCATATTTCTTTTCTTTTTATTTTTTTTTGCTCTCGTGCCTAATCTTTTCAAAAACTATTATTGATTTGCTGAAGAACTCTTGGAAGGTCAAAGTAACATATTTGACCTACAATTGTAACTATTCCTCTCAATTAATTCTTTGTGCACGCCTCTTATAATCACTCCTCTTGTGAATAATTAACATTAAGCACACAATAAATGTCTTAACATCTGAGAAATGTTACTGAATATTGCTGAATATTGGAGCACTACCAAGAACATTTCTCACTTATTCCAAGCATTCAAAATATGGCTTCCAATTTGGTGCAGATGAACTACAGCAACATCACAGTCAATGTGTTCTATGCAATATTTCTTCCATCAAGTGCTTTCTTGGCTACTACCCTCAATCTAGCTACTATCTTTGCCTTTTGGAAATTACCTCGCTTACACCAGAAACCTAGCGAGCTCCTGATTCTGAACTTATCCTGTGCAGATCTCATGAGTGGATTGGTTGTGTTGCCACTTGCAGCCCCACTGTACATAACACCAAACAATGGCCTTTGGGTGAAATTGGATGTCAATTGAAATACTCTTTTTTCTCAACATAATCCTCAACAAACCGTTTGCATTGATAGCCTTCGTCAGCCATATTTCTTGTTGTGTACATGGCATATCATAAGTATAAAATCACAAACCTCAATCACGCTTCATATCTCACGCTCACAAATCACCATTGCTTGCATGTTGGACCGCTGCATCTGCCCAACTTTCATCATTGAAATAGGACTGTGGGACTATGCTAAAGCAGATATCAAGGACATAATCCAGATAGACTTCACAAATAAATTGTTGCTTTATCACCACCAAGACGCCTCCGTGCCCTTTTTCCTTGACTTTTTTCCTTACTCTTATACGTCCTCCCACATCAATAACATGTGCTCCATTGAGCATTGCCTTCTCGTTTTCCCCCTGCGTAAACTGGCTAAATACAGAGCAAAGATCTAAAGAGAAGTGATTGCCATCTATCGCACCAAGTGAGTCACAGCACGCTCCAGATCTCAAGCCGTCCGTCAAGAGTCGCTACAGAAAAAAAGTCCCGACCTGCAGCTCACTGTTCTTCTTCTTGTCTTAGGCAATGGCCATCTTGTATGCTACCCTACAGTATCTTTGTACTGGTGACGGACTTCATCTGTAACTACGATGCAACTCTGAATGCTGAAGAGCCCTCTATGCCCTTTTGCTTTTTGCAGTTTTTTCCAATGCCTGCCTGGATCCAATACTACTCTATGCACAACCAACCGAAGGATCAGACAATTCTATGCTACTTGGTTTGAGAGCTATGGGTTAAATAAACATTTAAAAACTGACTAAAGAACAGTTGGACATTTCTACGATCACATTCATTAAGCTTCCAGTCAATCTTCTAAAAATAGTTATTAATGTAGACTTTTTATTGAGACAAATTAGCGTGTTCTATTGAACATACGGTATTTATCCCATAAAAATTTATCCGGTTGATACTGAGAACATACCTATAGTGCGAAGTTTGCCTATTGGGGGCATCGTTTTTCCGGAAAATGCAACCGCCGTCCTGCCTGTTACTTGTTACCAGCAAGGCATCTGCACAGGTCAACCGCGTTGTACTGTGGTCGTGACCTCGCCGAATATGGCGGGAAGAGCGAATGACCTTAGTCTAATGCCAATTTTGAGTTTTAATTCATCGGTAAATGATTCTCCTGTAAGCCCAGCCACACATCGTGATAGGCAGAAAAGGATCATGAGGTATATTACAGAGACATGTAATCGCGCACCAAAAAGTAAGACGGCGACGGAGAATCGTGATGTTGACAAAATGCGTTGCTACAACCTGGTTACTAACGTCAACATCGCTGCGCATACAGGGACGGGGGTCAATTACTGCGATCATGTGGCGTCAATTTCCGGTCTTTAGCCGGTATGTGCACTCTATCGGAACGCTGTGTGTTTCTATTGGCGTTAACCGGATAATTTCTCTGGCATTATCCTTTTTTTTTTTTTTTTTTTTTTGATAAAAATTTATCCGGTTGATACTGAGAACAGCCGATAGTGCGAAGTTTCTATTGAGCAGCGTTTTCCGGAAAATGCAACCGACCGTCACGGCCTGTTACTTTTACCAGCTAAAGGTCATCTGCACAGGTCAACCGCGTTGTATTGTGGTCGTGACCTCGCCGAAGATGGCGGGTATTACAGAGACATGTAATCGCGCACCAAAAAGTAAGACGGCGACGGAGAATCGTGATGTTGACAAAATGCGTTGCTACAACCTGGTTACTAACGTCAACATCGCTGCGCATACAGGGACGGGGGTCAATTACTGCGATCATGTGGCGTCAATTTCCGGTCTTTAGCCGGTATGTGCACTCTATCGGAACGCTGTGTGTTTCTATTGGCGTTAACCGGATAATTTCTCTGGCATTATCCTTCCCAAACAAGGATAAATTACTGGTGGAAACTTTCATCGGTATAAGCAAGAAAATGCAGTAGGACGGCAGTTTCTATTGAGCCAAGTTAATCCCTTTTCTGGTTTAAACCGGAAAATAGGTCCCAATAGAAACACACCTAATGTTACAGAAATTACATTGCATTGCAGAATCGGTGGTACAACATACCTATTTTTCTCTATCTGACAGCTTAGTTCGGCTGGTAAAAAGCTGAATGTCCTATTAATAAATGGAAGGTTTCAGGTTCAACTCTTGGACATGTCAGACATTGTCACTAAATATTTTGTACCAGTTGGCATTTGCTATGTGTAGCTAGTAATTATAAGGCCAAGCAAAGTTGTTTCCGAGTTTCCAATTGCATTTTATTCAATGACGCACAAGGTAACCGTTTCATTAATTTAGTAGCTTTCAATAGATGATGTGACATTTGTTTATGTTTATGGCGCCCCCTGTTGGTGTAAGAGAGAAACTGGCATGCAAAAGCACCTATACTTTGCATGGGGAAATTCTGTTTTTGCTGTAACTTTTGTTTCGAATTAAATAATACTAACTTTCTTATCAAGCATAATAAGCTAATGCTACCAGCTGCATTTTGTGACCAATTTAGATCAGGAAAGATTCTGCAAGTAATTTATAACCAGATTTTATGTGGTCTGTCACAGAAACTACTGTAATATTTTGCCTGCCAGAAAACAACAGAGGGCGTCCTGAATGTCAACAAGTGACGTCATAGGTCACATCATCTATACTGATTTGTAAAATGGCTTTTAAAATGCAAAATTAATTAGTATATGGCTCTAAGCAAATTTACCCTTGATAAAGGCAAATTAACAATATCACAACACAAACAAGCACTTTTCACTATTTTGGGAACTATCAGTATCATATCACTTGCAGGGCTTATGTGAATAGATGATATGCGTGCGATAATATATTAAAACCATCAGGTACCATTGAAATCGCATAATTGTTCAAATAAAGGGATTTATACCTTTTGGAAAAACAACATTAAAACCATCATGTACCATTGAAATTGTGTAATTGTTCAAATAAAGAGATTTATTACATTTGGAAAAACAACATTAAAACCATCATGTACCATTGAAATTGTGTAATTGATCAAATAAAGAGATTTATTACATTTGGAAAAACAACATTAAAACCATCATGTACCATTGAAATTGTGTAATTGATCAAATAAAGGGATTTATTACCTTTGGAACAACACCCAAAATGTAAAGTTTTTGACAAGATTGTTCATCCAGTCATCAATTTAATGTTTTCAGAGTTGAATTTGGAAAATTTGCAGGTATTATAATTCTGTAAACTTGTAAATAAAATGTTTCTACATCGTACTTGTTGTTTTTTGCCTACTCAATACTACACAATGGCATTTTAAATAGTTTCAGCAATAACTGTAAATGACCTCTAAGTGCCCCTTGACTTCTTCTTAAATATCCCCAATGACTCGCTCAGTAACAATCATTCTGAGCAAGTTTGGCTAATGGCCATCTATTTCTGGAGATAAAACATTTTGAGCATTTTACAGCAGCCACTTCCAATGACTCTAGATGACCTTTGACCTCTTAATCCTCAATGGCCCATATTACCCACTCTATAGGGATCATTCTGAGCAGATTTGGTGAATGCCCTCTATTTCTAAATTGTAAATATAACAGGGGGTAAGACATGCCAACTTAACAGCTGCACAGTGTATTCAAATCGGCATCAACATCCGGCGTAACCCGAGTGCTGGTCTTTATCAAAGACTAAACGGTATATGGTAGGAGCGTGCTCTTACACACATCGGACAAAGACTTGACTAAAGGCTATAGCTGGACACGAATATTTAAATCTTAATTGACCGTTATTGGAAATTACACTGTTTTGCAGCGAGGTTAATCCACTAACCTGAGCGAATTTTGATGTCAATATTTTTTTCCTAAATTATCATGATATTACTAAGATCTTTTTAATGAAGATTTAGAAGGTGATTTTGTAATGTCACTGGGCCGAGGCTGCCATAGAAAATACATGCAAGAATTCACTAAATTACCGTTTGGAAATCCCAGATCGAGCAGATCGAGCAAATTGTGTCCGACCCCCCCCCCAAAATATAAAAATGTTCAGAAACAAATAGAAACCTAAAATGAACATACATCACACAGAGGCATACCTAAACCAAAATAAACAGAAAAACCTAACCAGAAATGATCATGCACAGATAATCCAACCAAAACAAACATGATCATGCAGGCTCATAGGCAGGTGGTTTTTTTTTTTTTTAGATTTTGTCATAAAAAATGGACCTCTTTACCATTATGTGAACCTTTTTGCCAGGGGGAAGGCAAATTTGCCAAAGGTGGACATTTGTACCAAAGTGCTGACCTTCTTTGACCAAAACTTATATTCCTGCTCGCAAAAAACAGCATTTTCAGACCTTTTTATTTTTACTTCTAAGATTTGGGTGAAGATACTGTCCTGCACTCCCTGGCTATGGATCTGTAATATATATAGACAAACCTTATCAAATGAACATACATCATACACAAAAAAACCTAACCAAAATGAACATATGTCATCAAATACACACATAAGGAATACACTATTGCAACATTCACTGTTTCTTAGCTACAGCCAGAGGAATAATAAAACTAACAAATAAAAATTAATAGAATATCCAAGTCCTGAATTCACACAATTAGGGTTACAAATCTAACAGTTATTGGTTCCCCTAGATATTTGGCTTTTCATTTTCTTTTTTTTTAAAATCATTGTTATGTGTATTTCTTCTTTTAAATTTGTAACTTTATTAATACCCAGCCTGGTGGTCAGTGTAGGCCCCAGTTGTCTTGGTTTAAATATTTACCTTTTCTTAATTTGTACATATATATTTTGACTGAATAATGATGATTTAATAATAGTGGAGTTAATAATAGACTCTCCAGTGAGTGAAATAGATGACCACAAGACGATGAAGAAATATCAGAATTTACTAAGTACAGGGAAAAATGACTATTGTTTATTCTCATGTCCGCATAGAGGTTTTGATATAAATTATAAATTCAGTGAATATTTATTTAATATCAACATACCTTAGCAAAAGGGCAAAGTGCACAAAATATTTGGATGTTTCGTTTCCTGGTCAGAGTCTGGATTCGCGCACACACACAGCCTTCTGCTTACTATATATATATTGACATTACATAGAGTGTGAGGTAAATCCCGCAACACCCATTTTACAGGGACAAAACCGATTTAAAAACTTTGCATTTAACACTACTCTACTCCTACAGCACATACATATGTAACACTACAGTGATCACATCACCAAACTGGCGAGGAAAAAATGTGGCTAAAAACACACTGCTGTACACATTTCTGTGTACAATTTTGTCTTTTTTGAATATTGGAACTCTTTCAAGTTCAAAAGGACCATTTTGGGGAAGTGTATCAAAGGAGAACTCAATCATAAATCACCTTGTATGCGTGGTACCTATTGCTTATACCGGCTTTGCATGGGACATGTTCTATTCTCAAAAGTTAGATACCACCTCAAACTCCACAGACAAATTGATGTGAACCTGGTTGTGTTCTTTGGCATTTTATGGCCTACACTTGGACTTGTTGCCATAATACTGAATTCGGCAACCATACTGGCATTTTGGAAAATTACTCAGCTGCGGGAGAACCAGTTAACTGTTGATTTTTGCCTCTCTTGTTCTGACTTAATGATAGGGTTGATAACTATTCCACTATGGTCACCTGTTACATCACCCCCCTGCATTGGCCTATGGGGGTAAACTGTTGTCGGTTTGCCATTTTATTTCTAAACATGGGAATAGACGTGAAGCCTCTTGCTTTGATCTCCATAAGTGTGGACAGGTTCATGTTACTTTCTATGATTATCCTAAGTACATAAATACACAAACAAAATGGGTGATCAAAACGATAATTGCTGTGTGCTGGTTGGGTGCTGTAATAACTGTTGCCATCGAATTAGGAATGTGGGATGTTGGCAAATCAATAGACGAAGAAGCGGCAACCATTGACTATAGCCAAGTACTGTTTGTCCCCACCGCGAATACTGGCAGCGCCATTTTCACTCACATTCTTTGTCAGCCTGTACCTTAATTCCTGTCTTTACAGTATGGGACTTAGGGTGGCCTTGCTCTGTTCTACTCAGCAAAGCAATCATACAAAGGAGAAAAACGCGCAAGGTTAGAAGCCCCTCCTTCAACAAGTCAAATTGAGATTGCAGTCGTCAGAGTCACGAGTAACCAAGACAACCCGATTCCAAGCGAAACGTGCCAAAAACCGCTATCAGTTAAAACCTGCTGTGACGCTAGTGGCTCTTGTTCTGCCATGACAATCTGCATGCTGCAACTGGTATACGTTAGATAACAGACAATCATCTACGTTGTCCTCTTTGCAAAATGTAACATTTTGTATATCTGTTTTTTTTGCAGTTCTGCAATGCCTGCCTTGACCCATTCCTCTATGCACTGACTAACATTAAGATCTGAGGTTCTATACAGTTCCTTCAATTCAGTTAAGCAGTACTCTCCATGTTCAGCAAACCAGTAAGGAATTTAGTGGTAGACACATCTCACCCAGTTTATTTTTCAAATTTTTGGGAAAAAACCTGAATTTTGCGGTTCTTGGCTTCACGATCACTATATTCAAAGAAAAAAAAAAAAAAAAAAATTAAAAAAGGCTGTGGGCTGCTCTATTAACATTGACTTGGCATATGGACCCTTTACCCGCATCAATCATTTAGGGATCCCATGGTGCACCTATTACACAAGATTGGTTCATGTATACTGCACTTTTCAATGGTGGTCAATTTTACATTTTAGCCTATTTTTCAACTTGACCTCACATTACCTTTGACCTTGGCACATGACCTTTGACCTCATCATCATATTAGGGATCCCAATGGTGCACCTATGACACAAGATTGGTTCCAATGTAACTTCAACTTTTCAATTGAGGTCAATTTTACATTTTTTATCTATTTTTCAACTGGACCTCACATGACCACTTTGACCTTGGCACATTTCCTTTGACCTTGGCACATGTCCCTTTTGACCTTGGCACTGACCTTTGACTTCTCAACAAATGAGGGGATCCCATGGTGGCACCTATGACAAGTTTTTGGTTCCCATTGCACTCAAACTTTTCAATTGATGTCAATTTACAAAAAACAATGCAATTTAAAAAAAAAACTTCACAATTGCTTGATGTTGACCTTATTAGTCCATGGGCCGGCGAGGTTTTCACTACCTAAGAAGGGTACAAAATGATTTTTGTTACCGAGTGTGGTAGGTAACCCAGGGATATACCCAAAGGCATGCTAGAAAATTTAGATGAGTAGCTATGTCCAGTTTTCGGGGCAGTACAGGTCACCTGGGTGGTCGATATAGGGGGCGAAAAATAACTACTCAATCAATTCGAAACCATACCAACGGTTGGTATGATCCAAGAGATCAAAAAGTGTATCAGTCATAATTTTCTGTGACCTTTAGTTAGGGGGATACGCAAAATAGGTCAAGGGTCAAATCATATTGGTAAAATATGTGTAGTCCATTATGTAAATTTCATCAAAATAGGATTACCTTCAGTTCACAAATGATGTCGCTATGGGGAATCCTGGGGATGGAGAAACACGTTCACAACCCCTTTTGTGACAAGGAGGGGGGGGTGAATAAGCCATAAAATCACCCCTCCCCATCTCCCCAAGTTTTATTTTTTTAGACCTATAATTTTTTTACTCAAAAAGGATAATCACTTTGTTAGTATTACCCAAAGTCAAGAAGAATGTTGGCATTCTGAACTTAAAGTATTTAAAATACACATTGACTTATGATTTGTTTTGCATCATGCCAGATTTATCATTAGTGTTTAGCTATTACTGACAGTTTACATAAATATGATCACATAAGAAACTTTATAAAATTTCACTGGCAAAGGTTTTAACTTGGATGGGAGACGTAGCTTGTTAATAAACTTACACCGTGGTTACTTATGTAATACATGAAATGTGCTTTCATCTTGGGGTACTCTACCTGAAACTTTTATGCCACCATCCCTATCAACCCATTTACTCTTGAACCTTGTCGCATATGGTCTCGACTCATTTCAAGGGTCTTATACAAAACTATATTATCCACCAAGTTTGGTTTGTTAATTTTTTTAAATGACAATATTTGCATGCATAAATAACAAAATACCAAAAATCTTTTTTGCTTATATCAAAGGGGTATAAATGCTATTTTGAATTGCATTGTATATGCTTCATGCTCATATCGTCATATTTTTTCTTCAATGGGCAACACCCCTACATCAAAACTTTACGATCGATGCCACTCATGTGAAAAGTAGCAGAGTCCTAATTGTTGACTAAATAAGCACCAGACTTTCGTGTTACAACACCATTGGTCTTTTTAAAAAATTGTTTGGGTTGTTTTTTCCCCCTTTGGAAGCGACACTGCAAAGCGTTCAGTTAAAGTTTAGATGGGGCTGTTATGAGACCTTCGAAAAGTGGACTCCCCATGTCATTTTGTTTACTTTTTAACATCTCATCGCCAAAGTGGATATTCTAGCCAAATTTTCTCGCTCGAATCTTTTTATCAAACAATCAGTCACAAAGTGCCTCCTTTTTTCCTTTTGTGGGATTACCTACGAATTAGTTCGAATAGGGTGAGGGATTTTAAGAAGAAGCTTTTATATATTTTGGCCCATTGTTGTTTGTTTGTGGAGTAGCGTGGCACAGTGGTTAAGGCCTTTGCCTCTGGGTTCAAATCCCACTAGGACCATGAAAATCAATTATCCGCTCCCCGTGGTTGCATCTGAAAGACGTCGGGCAGATGAGCCATGACAAAGACTCGCTACAGTCTATTCCGATAGGATCATCCCCGTACGGAGAAAATGGGACGGTCCTGTAAACCCGGTGTACTATCTGTGGCTCCCAGTTGTCAGCGCAATTTCCTGATACAGTCAGTTAATGCCAAGAATATGCCTGACAAAACAAATCCTCAAATAATGTACTTGAAGGTATTATCAGTGATCCAAATGAAAGCGTAAGATATTTAAAAGATTAAACGGGCATTTTCTGATCATTGTACCGTCCTTTATGTTATTGAGCAAATCATGACAAAAACATTTTAAAAAAAAAAAGAAATTACAGAATTGCTGTTTTTCTTGCAGATAGAAACCAATCTGCACAGACAATTATACTTTTAGGTCAACGATTCAGAATAACTGAAAATTTCAACCTTTTTAGCGTAAATCACGGTTCGAGGTTTGGAAACACGTCATGCCCCTTTCATATCAACCCCAGCTGTAATATTAACGGCTTCTTCTTATCGTGCCCAAACACTGTGGTTCTCAAATATGATCCAGCCAGAGATGGTTACTGCGTCTGGCTGCTTCACTGAATTCCGCAAGGTCTTTGTTTGTGCATTGTTGCTCCAGGCAGTGGGCAGACCCACAGATGTTCCATTGTCTGGGGTGCTTTTCCACAACCAACATGTAGTGTCCTGATTGCTTCCAGCTTTGATAGCTCCCTCTGCAAGGAAACCTTGATCGGGGGGGGGGGGGGGCGGCCATTCTGGTTTCTCAATCTGTTTGAGGCATCCGCCATCAGCCCATAGAACAGAGGACGTCAGCTTCCCCGAGGGGTTCAACACCGATAGATGTTACTTAGTTAGCAAGTCTTTCTTTCCACAAGGCCGATCTTCTCTTGACCTCCTAGGGAACTGTTTTCAAGAGGTTGTACGGTTGGCTTTTGCTTAGAAACTCTCTCTGGATTGTAAGGTGGTGGCAGGCCGTATCTGCCCAGACATAGGTGCTTCACAGTAGATACTTGGCAGCTGCGCTCTTACATGCTTGCTACGCTAGACGGATGTTCTGGTGGCGCATTCCTACTAGGAATGTATAAAGTTTTCCGTTTGGTTTGGACGAGGCACCTATGAAATGCCGGCAGGAGGCATTTAACGCTGAATCAAGCTCTTGGCATGGGTTGATCTTTTCCCATACAGGACAGGCATAACGTCTTGCACATAAGTAGCACAGTGCAAGTGCCGTCGATCTTAGGGTATGTGGGCGACACCCCATCTTGTGCCACAGTGAGTTTGTTCAAGTTTTTTGCGTTAACATACTTTATCGTGTCGTTTTCTGGCGATGTGGGTCTTCAAAGAGTGGTGGTCCTGTAGGGTAACTCGCTAGGGTGAGACAGGGTTATCACAGTGCTCCAGTGTGTTCCCACCAGGCAACTTTAAGCCTGACGTTTGGGCTTCACGGTTTCGTATTAATGGAAGCACACCTGTGTCTTGATGGATTTGCACATTAATGGTTTTCCTCATAATAAGAGTGAGTTCATCCCAAGCTTTGGAGTCTCTCTTCAACAACTGTGAAGTCCGAATCTTGTGTGGCCTAATTCAAAGATCGTCTGCATAAAAAAACGACAGGTTCCTCTCCTAGGTTGGTCGTTGTATAGATGGTTGAACAGGAGAGGTGCAAGCCACACTCCCCTTGTGGGTGATTTATTAATTTCTTAGAAAATCAAGGCATGGTTTCCTATAGGGACGAGAGTATGAATAGGAGGCAGTTCAAAACAGGTTTGCAGTTTTCCTTTTGTACTTACTTGTTCGCCGAAAAACTTTGAAACGTTTCTTGGTATGTGGTCTACAATCGACCCAGTGGAATTTTAGAGAAAGTTGTATCCTCAAAAAATATCCTCTGTCATTAATTTTTAAATTATTTTTTTAGATTTTCTCATTAGCCAATCACAGATGTACCTATTACGGTCAATTTCTTCGGGGAGGTTTTTAAGCAAATGACCCTTGGCTGTTTTATTTTCCCAAGATTTTTGAAATTTAAGAGGATCGCAAAATTTAAATTAAAAAGACAACAAAATGAAAAAAATGCATATATTTTTGGGATGGAGCTTTATTGAGGCAATTTGTTGGTGTAAGTTGGGGACCCAATTGCTCTGTGCGCGAAATGGCTTGATTATGATAGTTTCTTTACAACTTACTCAATGAAAATGTGATTACAATTATATTACGTTTTAACATAACAAATAAAAAAAAGAAAATATTGTCAAAATCGTTATGTGAATTCTTCAAAATAAAATCCCGTGTTACTATCAATTATTTTCTTTCAAGATTACAAAATATTTTCCCATGCCGTTATATGTATCAAAAATGCTTAAACTGACATTTTCAAAAGGAAACAGAAGAATATTGATGGTTTCAAAAAGTCATGTTCCATTAAAAGTCATTAAAAGTTGATAGTTGAGTTACCCAGAGCCACGGTATAATCTTCAATTGATTCAAATCCCCGTATGTTTTCATATTGTGGTATATCACTATGTTACAATAGAGGTTTTCACACTCTTCAAAAAACGACTGAATTCTGAGACTAAGCTACTCATTAGAATTATCTAGCATGACATTGCATACACTAGAAACATGTAGCTTTCAAAAGTATTGCTAGAATTTGTACCCTTCTTAGGTAGTGAACGCCCATTTTTAGCTGTTGCTGCCAAAAAAAAAAGAAACAAAGGCCCTATATCAACCTCTGAGGGATCCCACGGTGCACCTGTGACACAAGATTGGTTCTAATTGACTTCACTTTTCAATTGAGTCAATTTAAAAAATAGATTAATGCAATTGTTTAAAAAACAACATTTTTTGACACACCCATCATACCATGCACAACGGATTGCTAAGTGGCCTCCAGCTATAGGTGGCAGCCCAATAATTCTTGAGTGCTGGTTTTGTGAAATTTCCTTCTTGGCAAAATTGTAAAATCTATTTTACTGCTAGCTCAGTATGATGACATCACAGTATTATGCCCCTATAACCTAGCAAGCATTTAGCCCAGATTTTGTAAGGACACTGTCCAGTGGTGTTGTCCTTTGATTCAATACTATTGCTATTGATCAGAAAGCAATGTTATTCATTTGTTTGGTGTAAGTCTAAATCACAGTGGAAGATCCTTCTTTAACCACTGATTGTTTTCATCATCCAGGTGATCAGGCCTGGGATTCCACTTGGGGACTTGTAGACCTCACAGTCAACTATGATGTGGCGAATAGTTTGTGGCTCCCACATAAATTGTCCAGTTTGGTGAAGTTCCCACACCCGATCTTGATGACGTACTTTGTACAGCGCAAGCCAGTTCTGAAGTCTGTTTTAACCTTACACGGTTTGACCCAACTTTCCTATTCAGGTCACAACCTTTGGGCTTACTAGAACTTTCCATCAACTCTTTCTCTAAGGTCGATGATGACCATGCTCTTGACCATCTGTCATTGATCCATGATGATTGAAAGGGATCCCTTGACTTCATGTCCATGGATTGGGTAGCAAGTGATTCCGTGGAATCTCTGATCCTCAAAGGGATTGGTGGGATTAGGCTACCAGGTTTTATCACCTTCTTGGGCGAGCTTGATCGTCTGAAAGTTCCTCCTAAGGTTTGTAGGAGCTATGCCCGACAGAATTGGAAGATATTCGTACAGGCATCACCAAATGGCTACCACCATCATGTGCTTATGCCAGATGGAAAGTGAATTAAGACTGCGATGTCATCAAACAGCATTAAGTAGATTTTCCATACACTTTTGCCTTGAAGCACTAAAAAACACTTCAGAAGTGCTTTCAAATATCGTACAATACCTGCACGGAGTGCATTTTGTTCCTGTCTAAATATTTTTTCATACCACCCAATTTCATAAGTTACCTGAATGGGTCGATTTTTTTTATCCAGTGATGAACTTTTGCCATGACAGGATAAAGGATGATAGGCAATGATAAAACTACAAAATTTTCCCCCCTTCAGGTGTTATATGCTATAACTTGACTTATTCTTCTTAATATCCTTATCGACTAGCTCGAAAATCATTTGATGATTTTTGCAAATGGCCATCTATTTTTATTACACCTCATTAATATTCATGACACATCATTTCTTTCATTGGCTGATTCCTATTACTGCGAGCTATTTCCTAGGGAAATAGATTTGAACTGTTCCCTACAACCTCTCCCCATAAGTCCACAGTGAGGTGTAAATAAAACAAATAACTACATGGTTTATATCGGGCAATAGTGCACACTATTTTCCCTTGGTAGGCCAACGGGCCTATAACCTCACCCTTGGGTTTGCGGGTGATAGGCACGTCGCCAGTACCTCGGGAATAGGTTGCCCTATTCCCTCTACATGTAGTATTTGTATACTGTAAATGAAGCGTTTTTAAACATTTTACAACGTCCAGTTCATACACAAGATAACAGTCACTTCATACACAGATAACAGTCATTTCATACACAGTAACAGTCACTTCATACCAGATAAACATCACTTCATAACAGAGATAACAGTCACTTCATACACAGATAAACAGTCACTTACATACACAATAACAGTCACTTCATACACAGATAAACAGTCACTTCATACACAGATAACAGTCATTCATACAAAGAAACGGTCACTTTCATACACAGATAACAGTTCATCTTCATACACCGATAACATAACTTCATTACAAGATCACAGTCACTTCATACACAGATAACAGTCCACTTCATACACAGATAACAGTTCATCATACACAGATAATCCAACCAAAACAAACATGAACTCATGAGGCTCGTAGGCGGATTTTCAAATTTTGTCATAAAAAGGGAACCCCTTTACCAAAATGTGAACCTTTTTGGTAAAAGGGGAAGGCAAATTTGCCAAGACTGTGGACATTTGTACAAAAGATGACCTTCTTAGACAAAAAACAATTTTCCCGTTCTCATAAACAACATTTTCAGACCTTTTTACTCTAGGATTTGGGTGCAGAAACTGTCCTGCAATCCCTGGCTATGAGTCTAAATATACATAGATAAACCTTATCAAATGAAAATACATCATACACAAAAAACCGTACCCAAAGGAGCATATTCATCACAGAAGAAATACACTATTGCAATATGTGACAGGATGAAATTTATATTTTGAGTTTTACTATATCTGCAGAGTTTGAAATATTAAGTTTATAATAACGTTTACTTCTTTCTTCTTTGATACATACGTCAAAAGTTACGCCTTTATACATTCTGACAAAAAATAATGACAATATAACAGATTTCAAAGGTCCATGGCCCGAGCTCTTGCTCATAGCCTCGTTCCCAGAACCCAAGATTTCCGGAAGTGGTCAAAAATTGGTATCAGAAAGAAAGCTACTGGTTTTCTCATTTACCCTGTGAAATTTTAGGGCTAACCTTAAGCATTTTGGATGATGGAGTTTATGAGTAAAAGTGTACTCACATTTTGGTCGACCAATATTAGTTTTACACAGTAGACTATATTGGGGCTCACAAATCAAGTTTCTAGTGACAAACATCGAACGGATAGAAAGATCGGCACGAAACTTACAGATGGAGTTTTTAGTGAAAGGCCATTTCTATCAAGATGAAAAACTATATATACTGTAAATCGGACAATCCCCCTTTAAGCTATCTTCTTTATTTTTTCACAAAACTGTCCTGTGCGACATATGGAGGTTTCCCAGATCACATCACATATTCACCCCTTCTGGGTTTGTAAAGGCAGGAGAGGAATAAATAATAATAATTAAAAAAAATCCTTAAAAAGGCAATTGCACATTCAATCCTGAATGAATAATGTTTTTTTTTTCCCTTTTTTTTCCTTAAATTTATATTGACATTTATAGAGGTTGTGCCTGTTTCGTCATCAACCGTAATGCTAAACTTTGTTCAACAGGATCAATCATAAAACTGCTGTTTTTTGTTACCACATTATTGGAATACAAAGGAGATGTCCCCCAAAATTAAATGGAATGCACTGCATTTAAGTTACAGGACATCCTTCCATTCGTTTTCCAATCGATTTAAACAAGGGAAGGACTCTATTGAGTTGGTTTATGAAGTACAGAGTGCTGAAATTTGAGTTTTGGTTTTGTGTAGTGATATTTACATCTGGATTATAGGATTAGAAATTTAATAATTGTTTGGGGTACTCAGGGAAAAAATGGTAGAGATTTGCTAGTATATTGGAAAGAATTGAGAGTGTGGCTTTTTAAGAGAGAGAGAATATGTAAAAGATAATGTTGTTATTAGATATTGAGCTAGATTTTAATCTTTGTAAGGAGGGTCGTAAGAATAAAGAAGCATGATTGGTTTGACAGTTCTTCAACTGGTGTGATTTATAGTTTCAATCTGATATACAACGATGAGCAGAGTGTCTCAACTCCCATGGACAGTCAGTAACTTAATCATACATGTATTTAGAAATACACCCCCTGCTTGGGGGTGTGATATATGATACCCGGAACACACCAAGTTAAGTTCATGTCAAGCAAGGACAAGGACAACCCACTGAACTGTGTCCTTGGAGGGGTGAGCATGTTTCATTGAAATAGACAGTAATGGCTCAAAAAATATTATAGTGGGGTATATAATTTGACCGTTATTCTATGCTATTGATAAATTCGTAGAAGACATGGTCCAATATTTGCTGATAAAATAAAACAAGTGAAAAGAAAGATTTTATCTAATGGGAGATTTAATATGACTTACTGAAAGATGATTCAACATAGGCCAACGCAAACGAATATTTAAATCTAGTTTTCACATTCCTTATCCCAACTATTTACAAACCAACGAGGAATAAAACGAACACAGCGCAACCACAATAATTGACCCAATTATTACAAATACTATTTTGAGGTGTAATTCTGAAATGATTATTTCCCCGATTATAAGTGACCACTTACAACGACTTTGAATCAAATTATGACTGTGAGTAAAAAAAAAGACCCTGTTGATCAGAATAATACTTAACAAAAGGAATCATTTAATACTTGCAATCTGAAAACAAAAATGGCCCGTATAGACTGGAATGCAAGTTGGATTACCAGGATGTTATAATAGTTACAATCAATTATAAGACTATTCAATAACGTCTATGACAAGTGTATCCCGATGAAAAAATCTAAGAGTAAACATAAAAAAGAGCCCAAATCTCCTTGGGATACTAGGTTATTTAAGAGTATCCAATACTAAAATAAATGTATAAAGGAACATACAGAACATGTGATGAAGCTTTGAACAAGTCCAAAATTTATAGAAATACGGTAAACAGCTTATTGCGAAAAGCAAAAAGGGAATTTTATGAAAAAAAAAACATCGTAAAATTGGCCTAAAAAAAATAAAAAAAATAAAAAAAGTGGAAAACAATCAAACATATCATAGGACGCAATAAAAAGAGTTAATATCCAAAATCAATTCAAAGATGAAAAGGGTGAAGTGAAATTTCTGATCCTCAAACAATTTCAAATGACATTCCATAATTCTTTGTGAATGTTGGCCAAGCTTAGTTCTAACCAATAAGTGTCATGGCCCAAAACATACTATGATATTAACGCACACCTCCAATCCAACGAATCGCAGTCATATCGAAACCCTTTTGTGATGAAAACCATAAAATATACCCCAAACTTGCCAGGAAACAAGAGTGTGGTCATGACATATTGGTAATTAGGTTGAAAAGACACCCTAGCGAATGAAAGATCAATTACTTTAACAATCTTATTTAACCTTTCTTCACTACAGGAATAGTTCCTCAAACCGAGCAAAAATTGCAAAGAAAGGTTCCCTATCACCAACAAAAAGGATAGCCCCGAAGCTTTCTCTAACTACAGACCAGTTTCTGTCTTGCACTTGGTTTTCAAAAAATACTTGAAAGACTGGTGTTTTTAACAGAGCGTTTGACTATATCAATAAATTCAACATATTTAAATGAACAAACAATTTGGAGTTAGATCAACCATTTCCACCCTATATGGCATACTGGAAATGATGATAAAATTAGTACATCGGTTGGAAAACAATGAAAGCACCTTGGTGTATTCTAGACTTGTCAAAAAGCCTTTGATTACAAGAAATAAATGATCTTTTGTTATATAAACTGGAAAACTATTGGTTTTCGAGGGTGCTGTTTTAAAAGGGTTTACTAATATTTGTTATAACAGGAAAAATATGTGTATTCAAAATCTGGTAAATCTACTGTTAAAGAGTATTATGTGGTTGTTCCCAAGGTTCGACTTAGGCCCCTACTTTTTATATTATATGTAAATGATATTGTTAATACTACCAGTATCCTCCAATGTGTCTTGTTTGAGATTGATGATACGACAATTACTTATTCACACAATGATAATTGATGGAATAAAATAACCGAGTTGGAAAGAGGTCAGCAATGGTTCAAAGGCAAACAAGCTTTCGCGTTCAATGCAAGCAAGACAAATTACATGATTCTTAGTACAAATCGTAAAACTACTTGTATAAATGTTGTGGGAAAATGGAAACATTATTTTAGATGAACGATGCTCCAACGAGTAAATGAGACAACATTTCGCGGCGTGACAATCGATGAAAATCTCAAATTGGAAAATAGCATATTGAAAAATATCTAAAAATATTTCAGAGGAATAGGAAGAAGTAATTAATAAACTGAAAACATTTCGTTCCTGAAAGGGTTATATTCGTTATACTGTACTCTGATACTTCCATACATATAACTATGTATTCTAGCATGGGTAATACTATAAATGTACTTGCCCCAAAATATTAAACTCCAAAAAAAGGCACGAGAATAATTATCAAATAGTCATTATCGAGCCACTCAGCACCCCTCTTTAAGAAGTACAAGGTACTTAATGTTTGTGATACCTTTGACATTGAAGTAAGTACCTGAAGATAAGCAATTTACAAGCAATTACCAGAAGAAGCCTTCAAAGGTATATTTTACTAGGCCAGAGAATAGTACCTAGAGACCAGACAAGAAATAAGCCTTCCGAAATTACATGATCTGTGAACAAAACTACTTTTGCAAGTAAATCAATAAGAGTAGCAGGACCGCCGAAAACATGGAATTCAATAACAAACACTATTGGATGGCAAATTCAATTAAACAACTCAGGAACAATTAAAAAAAAATCAACTTTTGTCAAATTATGTATAGTTATGTTTGGATCGATTACCTTTCAGATACCAATTTTTTATGCGTCATCACATTTGATGTTTTCTTTGACATAATTTTTATAACTGGCCTCCTGGTTTGACGTGGTATTGTGTTTGTAGGTGTTAACCATGGATGTATGCGCTATTTGTTTTGTAGGCACATGTTAATTCAGGTGATGCTCCTTTTCAGGCTTTAGGCCTTTTGAGCATTTCCTCATTTCATTGGATGTGTATAGTTTAGATTATTTTTTATATATGGAAGGAAAAAAAATTTTGAATCTTGACTCTTTGCTAGTTGTAACTCATCGTGATATCGTAATAGTTGAATAGATGTATTTATAACCATGAAATGCGAACATTTGTTGATCCCAGTTGGGTGGGTTACATCGCTTACAAGGGGGCTGGGGGCCATTTGCCCCTATTCTCCCCCCCCCCCCCCCCCCCCCGGCAACCAAATTTTAAGCAAAAAATCACCAAATTGGGCAAATTCAGCAATTTTTAGCCAAAATTGGGCAGAGTTGTTGGGAAAGCACTCCAGAATTTCAATTGTCCCCTCCTAAATTGAACATTGCCCCCCAAAAAACTGATGTCTGTGCGCCACCACTGACGTACAAAGCTTGTGAAGGTTCATCATTTAGGTTGTTTTAAAAAATTTAAATCAAAAAACTTTAAAAAAAGAAAAATTTTATGTTTTGTTTTGTTTTAGATCAAGTTATACAAGATGATAAAAATGTACAATGCTATGCAAAAATGCATTGTTGTAAATGACTTTACAAAAAAGCTTATTGAAAACATTATTTTTTAAGATGGTACCTAAGGTATCTAAAAAGATACTAAATGGTCTTGTCAAACAGGTGGTAATAATAAAACAAACGAACCAATAGTCAGGGTCTTTGCTTTACATTCCCAGAGGTGTCAGTTCTGGGATTACACGAAAATCCCAAAATAAAGGGTGGTTAATTTTAACATTTTGATTTTTTCTGACAAACACCTAGCATTCCATTTTCATGTTCTTTGCAGAAATGAAAACAGGTGTTGTGTTACCTTAATACATTTCCTGCTGCCTGGTATCATAGAAATACTTTTAGAACTCAAGATAATGGCTTTTTTCCAAAAAAAAAACCAGATTTTAACACATGTATGGGGAAAAAATGGCCATATATTAAGTTATACTCATTTCCAGATACTTTGATACATCTGCAGAAAAATTGAACATAGATGTTGGGTTTGCCAGAAAAAAAATCAAACGTAAAACAAAATATTTTTTAAAAGCCTGTATTTTGTGATTTTTGGCATTAGACAGCTGAAACCTGCTGTGTGAAATGTAAAACGAAGACACAAATTTTGGTTTGAAATGTTTAATATACCATCATATCGGGGAAATAATTTAGCCTTTGTAAAAATAAACAACTTTCCCGAAATAATTTTATTAACAGAACAAAAATTCAGATATACACATGTTAGACAACATGAGCTAGCCGCTTCACTGATTCTGTATTCAAGAAAGCCAACCATGCGATTTTAGGTAATTTGTTTATAAAACACATCCCGGGAGTTTCAGCTATAAGGTACCTTCCATTAGGCTGGGAATAATACTTAATGTTAAATTAAGGTATTAAAAAAAAATAAATAAAAAGCAATTATAAAAATCATACAGTCTTGAAACTGCACAAATATGTGGAAGAAAGTTCAAATTCCTTACGATAGTACAGATTGGATCAATGATTGATGGCTTTTGAGATTTTGTGTTATGGTAATGTTTTTGTTTAAGGACCATTTTATTGATGATACCTTACATTGTAACTCTATTAATACCTGCCCTGGTAGGTCAGTTCAGTGGCGGATGTAAGAAGTCAAGCAGGGTCAGCAGCTGAGACAGGCCCCCTCCAACCTTAAAAAGATTGCTCCCAGGGCCCCCCTCAGACACCTTAGTTACACTAAAGTGGGACATTTTGTCACTTCGTGATACTAAAGGGGCCCCACAAGTGCTGACAGGGGCCCTTTTCCTTAAATCCGCGTGGTCAGTATACGCCCCAGTTGTCTTGGTTAAATGTTACCTATTTTTTATTTCTTCTTACACTTACTGTGCTCAAGTGATAGAGATCTCGATCAATACACGTGGCAGGTATTATAAAGGGATGCCTTTGTGAAATAAAAGGGTGTTATTGTAACATAGAAAATTTTGCCTGAAAAGATAATTAAATAATAATGAAGTTTTAATAGGACACTCAAGTGAGTGAAATGATGACCACAAGACGATTACCAAGAAATATAGAATTTACCAAGTACAGGCCAAATGATATTAATTCTCATATCTGCATTTTTATAGCAGTTCTGATGGCAAATGATAAATTCAGTGGAATGATATATTTATTTAATATCAACACACCTTTGCAGCTAGGGCAAAGTACACAAAATATTTGAGATGTTTCGTTTCTCTGTCACAGTCTGGTTCCATACAAACAAAGCCTCTGGTAATTTACTATATATATTGACATTGCAAATATTACGACTCCAGGAGGCAAAGATCAGCCCAATTTTGTGAGGAAAAAATCGTGTCATAAAACACACTGCTGTCAACTTCTATGTACAATTTTGCTTTTTGGAATATTGGAACTCTTTACAAGTTTAAAAGGACAATTTTTGTGGGAAGTGATGAGGAGAGCCCAATCATAAAATCTACGTGTGTTGCATGTACCACTGGTCGCCACTGTGCAGGTAAAGGGTTTGCATGGGAAAATGTTCTATTCTCAAAAGTTGGTACCACCTCGAACTCCACAGATGGACATTGATGTGGAGTGTTTCTTTGCTATTGTGGTGCCCACACTGGACTCTTGTTGCACAGTATCGTACTGAATTCAGCAAACCATAATGGGCATTTTGGAAAAACAACTCGGCTACGAGACAAACCAAGTGAATTGCTGATTTTGAATCGGTCTTTCGACTTGATGATAGGATTGATAACTATCCCACTATGGTCACCTGTGTACATCACCCCCATGCATTGGCCTATGGGGAAAACGGTTGTCTTTGCCATTTATTTCTAAACATGGAAACACGGAAGCCTCTTTGCTTGGCTCTCGGCATAATCGTGGACAGATTCATTTAATTTCCTATGGATTATCCTAGGTACGTAATAAACGACAAACAAAACGGGTGATTCCAAACGCTAATTGCACGTGGTGCTGTTGGGTGCTTAAATAACTGTTGGCCTCGAGATTAGGAATGTGGGATGTTGCAAAATTAAATAGAGGAACAGCAGCAACCAGTGACGATATATAACCAGTACTGTTTGTCGCCCACCGAGACACTGCTGGTCATTTTTCACAACATAGTATATTCTTTGCTCAGTCTGTACCTAATTCCGTTATTACAGTGGTGTGGACTAAGTATAGGCTTTTTTTTCTATGTCTGCCTCCGCAAGATTTGAATACGAGAATAACGCAGGCTTAGAGCCACCCTCTCCTCCAGAAGTCCAAATCGAGATGCCAGTGTCAAGTCATGGATAACCAGGACACCTGATTTCCAGTCGAAACTTGCGAAGTCGCTACATAAGACCTGCAGTGACTCTAGTGGCGCTCTTGTGTCTGCCATGACAATCTGCATGATGCCATACTGTCTGTACGTAATAATAACAGACATCATCTACGAGTGTCCCGCTTGCAAGAATGTGAACATTCTGTATGACCTGTTGCTTTTGCAGTTCTGCAATGCATGCCTTGACCCATTCCTCTATGCACTGACTAAAAGGAAGATCAGAAGGTTCTATTATAGTTCGTTCAATTCCCTTTGTAAAAAGCAGTACTCTCAATGTTCACCAAACCAGTAAAGGAAATTAGTGGTAGATATAAAACAATATTTAGACATAACATCACACACATATCGCCCAGTTATTTTCATATATAAAAAGAATTCTGGAGTACTGGTTTTGTGAAATTTCTTGGCAAAATTAGTAAAATCTACTTTACAGCTAGCTCAGTATGATGACATCACAATGCCCCCTATAACCTGGCAAACATTTAGCACAGATTTTGAAAAGACACTACCACAATTGTGTTGTTTGAATTTCCATACCATTGCTATTGACCAGAAAGCACTGTGCTTATATGCCAGGTGGAAAAGTGAATTACAACTCTGATGTCATCCTACCAAAATAACACTAGATTTTCATACAGTGATGCCTTGAAATTGGCACAAAATTACACTCTAGAGTACTTTCGAATATCATAAAATGGCTGCATAAATGCATTTTTGTTCTGTCTAAATTATTTCATACTACATAATTCTGTTTTTTAAGTTTACTGAATGGGGAAAATTACCACAGCTCCGGTAAGTATGTAATCTATTTCTTCTAGTTTCTAAAATTAAAAAAACAATTGGCGTAATTGAAACAGTGTTTGAAAATTCTCAGACTGGACAACTTCGAAAGGCGTTGTGGTAAAAATGATGAGCTCATAAAGATTGCCGTGTTAACTTTTCCGCGTCTGCGGCACCAAAGTACCCCGACAAAATGTTCAATTTTTCGCGCTAGGTTCTATAGATTCAGAGCCAATTACGATACAAATTCAAAACAAAACATAGTACACTGACTCATCTGATGCAAAACCCTCCATAGAACCCCTCGTATTCCGGAGAATTTGAATTTAGTGTCATTTAGCATACATTCGCTAATGACGGACTGATAAGTTAATCTCTCACGCTCAGTGAGTACCAATTTAGATAATATCTTTCGCAGTCCGGACAAAGACTACAACGTTGAAGTATTTACCGACCGCCGTAAGGGTCACAGGTAATAAAACACAATGAGGGTGTATCTCACACTTATCTTGCAACAATGAGGACCCTATGATTTTGTTCATCCGCACCCCCAACCCTCAATTCTAGATTCTATCTTTTAAAAAAATGCTATCTGTAAGATAATAGAAAAATTACCTCTTTTTGACATATTATATCATGCAGTAATTATGATATCTCCACTTTTTTGTACAAGTGTATTTTTGTATGTTTTTCCTGTAAATTACAATAATTGTTTAACATTTTTACCACGCGGAGGGTAAGTACTCTATCACTAAGTACCCAAAGGGTTAGTTATATATTTTACTCACATTTGACAAATTTTGGGGTTAGATAATACAATGCTTGAATAAAAAAAAGTACCCAATGAGTGTTTGCTATACTACCAGTACTCAAGGGTTGATAATTGTATCCAAGTGGTTTGTTAAAGGAGAACCCTACAACGAATAATATTAAACAATATACACTAATAAAATAATTATTGACTGCACATATCGAGTGGGTTTCATAGAAAAGGAATTATCTAAACCTAATAATGAATTAGAAACCATTTAGTCTGACCATGTTCTATTTAAAAAATCGCACTAGTGTTAACGTGTTATGTCGATACACCGGCACGTTAGTATACATGCCATATGAATTACACATCCTGAAAGCATCATGTGTGAAGAATGGTATGACACACTGTGCCGTCCCTTATCGCATAACATAAACATATCCCATATACACTTGCGCGAATTTCAAATAGCGCATGTCAACAAATGCTTTTCTTCGTTTTTATGGTTATATAATTCCGTTTTCCCATGAAACGCACTCTATGTGTTCAATAATTGTTTTTATATGTATATTGTGTAGTTATTCTTGATACAGGTTCTCTTCTTCTCCTTTAACAAGCAACAGAGCAAATATGTTGTTTGACCAAACAGAGAGATCTCTTATGTTTCCTCATCAGGACCATATGATTCAGTATCTTGTGAGGCGTTGCCACAGCCATCATTTTGCGAGGATGGCTGATTGCTTGCAGGGGCCTAGATAACAAAAATATGCACACATTTCGTTACAAGACTTTTCTTTCATGTTTATCATAAAGCTACTATCAGACCACAACGTGCTGTTAATGAGGGATCTTCCCGTTGAAAACAAAAAATTCAATGTGATAATGGACATTGTCATATTTCATCATATCAAGATATTGCTTGTCACAATGCAATGAACTTGCTAATTTTTATAATCCCTTAATTTGTATCCAATATCGAGCCAGACTTTATTTGTTCGACTCCAATCATGTTCATTTGAGTATATCGTAGTAGCCCCTGTGTTGTTTAATACAATACAGAAATATCACTATTTGAGATCATATCACATGAGGCTGTCAAACCGACCAACCTGAAACCAGTAATAATTTTCTGTTATTGCAATAAAAACAAACAGGATACAAATATCTCATTCGGTAGAATGAATTTCCCAAAATTCCAAAGCATTGGCTCTTTCTTTTTTTAACGAGCAATGACATTTCCTAGCTACAGCTTTTGGTTGCGTATGTCACACTCCTCGTTTGGATGTACAGTTGTGTCATCGCCTCCACGTTGACACTTTCAGCTCCGACCATGCAATACAGAAATGAAATATATCACAATGGTGATACAATGAATCACCTATTCATGTCTTCTGTGATATATGATACCAGAAAATCTATAATGCATCTTTTTATGCAAATTGGTTCAATCTATCACACACCAAATGACCAAGAGAGAAATTGTCATCATTCACAAAAGATGACCCTATGATTACATCACGCAATGTGCCAATGACCCGAGGGGACACACACTACAAATGTTATATTATGATTCAGAGGGTGTTTTTGACCAATCCCTAATACCTTGCAGCAATGTGCCTATCTGTAACTGTACTAAACACTTCAGTACTTAGGTAAAAAAAGTGTTCTTAAAGTTTATTAAGAACACAAGACATTTCATGATCATACTAAAATTCCCTTAGTACCAACGCTTTGTATATAGCCTAAAATGAGCGTAAAAGTCAGGGTTTTTATGTGTTAAGAAAAGGATTTTTATGGGATCACATGACCCTATTGAGGTGAAATTTCCCAAATCTGATGCATTGTGGGATTGACTCAATACACCCTCTGAGTATGATTGTAGTACTATCATAATCAATTGACAAAACTCTGGCCTATAGATATTGTCACATTTGTTATCATTTGGGATGTCCTCTGTTGGTTTAAGTGAGAAGACCACAGGCAAAGGTCCCAATATTTTACACATGCTAGTTAAGGTTTTTCTCTCACGGTCCAAAATTATTTTCTTGTGATATCCATTAGTAACCCAAAATAAAGACAAATTGTCTTTTCATTTGTAAGAAAAAAAGATTTAGATGGTCAGCATGTACATTAAAGGGATAAACAGCAATAATGCGAGAGAATAAAAAAAAAATGTGGAAATGCATCTTTTAGCTTACAAATTAAAGACTGACTCAGAGATTTCGAAATATTATTTTTTTTGGTAATAATGAAAAATAGTCAAACTAGAACTAAAGATAATAACCAAAGTGCACAATTCCAAAATTTGAGATGGATTGGATTTTTCATTTTGATGCAGTCAACATTATGTTAGTCTTACGTCCCATAGGATACTGTGTCTAACAAAAAGTTCCGGTACGGATTTTATAAACCAAGTTGTGATTTCTATAGAGCAATTCGATTTAAGCTTAGCAAGTTCACACAGTGATTGTATATGGACAAGCTATGTACACGCAAAAAAACACGCTTTTTTTGGAAATTGAGGGCGCCCTCCTCAGGAAAGTCTCGGTCGGCCTGTAAGAGATAGGTATGTACAATTCTGTATAACTACTTCAATGTAGGACAAAAATATAAATAGTGAAAAAAAAAGTATTTGAGGAAATGGTGTCATACTGTTATCCTGCCCAAATAGACAAAGAGCAATGGCATCCCAATACTACATTAACAGCTGATTGTGGCTTACCCCAGTTCAGAATAAATAACGTCAAAAATATTCGTGTTTGAGGTCAAAATGTACAGTCATGGTGCACAATATGTTATAAATCTGGAATATTCACAGGGAAAGGCTTTTTGATCTCAAAGTTGATTTTTTACGCACTAAAAAACAATTAAAGAACAATCCACAAATTTCAAGCAACTATTCCAAGGGTATGTTAGCAATCCATGCCAGTAACAAAATACCAAAAGTTGTAAAATGTGATGATTTTTTTAAATGTTTCTAGTCAGCAAATCACTGCTTTACCCTTATATAGCCGCAGAGGGCCTCTCACTGTCAACAATTATATAAGGTAAGACATGGTCTATATTTTGAGTTTGACAGTTTAAACTGTGAGCAACAAGTTTATTCAGCGCTAGACCAAGAATCAAGGGTTTAGGGCAAAAAAAGCCCCCTATGCAATAGCGACAGGTGTTAGATTTGGAAGGTTAACCACTTAATAAGAAACACAACTGACACTGGGCAGCTTATTGCAGATGGGGTCTTCTTGCAGGAACCTCGATATAAATGTAAATAAACATGATAATGAAGTTAATACATCTCAAGATGATGAGGAATAGCACAAGTGTGTGACAGCAAACTACTCCAAACCCAAATAAAATTGACATATGTCAGGTTAAACAATGATGAAATATTGTCAATGTGGATCACAGTGTCATAAAAAACAAGGTGGTTTTCAAACCACTAAGTGTGCCTGTTTTAGCGATTACATGACCTTTTCTTACAACTTGAGGATGAATCCCTCCCGCTCATTTCTCCCCTCGCCTTCGCTCTCTCTTTACTTCGTCTTCCACCCCGTCCACCCTTTTCACCTCCCCCCCCGAGGACCGTGACATTGGAATGTGACCTCTGAAAAAGCAGCTAAAAGCGCTCATATGCACCTGTAGCCAAGTTAGTATAAAATTGCACTGAATGTTTTCAACTGACAACAAAACCAATCGCAGAAATTCTAATAGCCCTGTACATAAATGAACAGATCATAGTTCATTTTTCATATCTTGGACCCCTTGTTTCACGCATCAATTTCAAGATGGCCAAAAATCATAGGCAGGCATTAAATAAAAAGTCCTTTAAAAATGAAAGGCGAGTCAAGGGGAAAATATCCATTTAAGGTATGGGATGGATTAGTAAGATGACATTTTGTGGGAGGTTTTGCAAGTTGACTTATTTGAGTGTTTTGGGACACACTTAGCCTAGGCATAAGAACGTAATAGTTAACAGAGTGAGTAGGGGCTTCATATCCTTCATAATTTACACTTTTTAATGGAAAAAAATGCGACCAATCAAAAAACAACATACTACCACCTTTCGGGAAAACAATCACGACATACTTTAATACCACCTCCAAAAATGACTTTTTTCACTGCAGACCCACCAGCAGAACTGGAAGTTGAATAGGAATAAATCCGGATATTTGAATGCCGACGGACGTAAAGTATTATTACAGTACAGGCATTCGGCACACGTACCAAACCTCACTCTAAATAATGGCAATAAGTTAATGAACTTTTCAACCAATCAAAATGTAACAGTAGGAATGTGTGTGAAGTATGTACGACAAGGTCGTATCTTACAGTCAGTGATCAATCAAAATTATACGCATGCAGCAAAGAAATTAAGCACCTCATTATGAAAGGTAGCTGATCCAATCAAAATCGGCCATTCATGTTTCCTTAGGCCTCCAGTACATAAAAGCAATTAAATCAATCCAAACTTAGGAGAGTGAAAGATTTTGAAAAAAGTTTTTATTCATAACATGGAAACATCTCTTAAATTGGCATTCGTGATCCACAGCATATAGTCCCTTGATTTACCTAAAACAAATAGGATTTTTGACTCAAGTATTACAAAATAAAACAAATATCATCTTAATACCGTACATATCCAATACATAGATATTTCCTCTTGACACGCCCTTTCCTTTTTTGTATGTATTCTTGATATTATTGATTCGCCCACGACTTGCTGCATTGGGTGCCAAACGTTAACACCGTTACGTCATTGCCGTGATTTAAAGACGCTGTTGCATACCGATTACATGGATATTTTCCTCTTGGCACGTCTTCCTTCTTTAAAGGAATTTTTATATATTATTGATATCGCCACAACCGACTTTCTGCATGTGGTGCCAAACGTTATAAGCATCTGTTAATCATTGCACTCATAACGATTTAAGACGCTGTTAACTAGCCAAATCACTGTAAAATTTCTCCGGAAACTCCGATAGTATTGCCCTGTATTTCTACTCTTTTGACATCAATATCTTTTTGTAATGTACGTTCAGGTTTCGCTGGGTCTATCTTATTGAGTACATATCCATATGACGTAAAAATGAACAACATTTCATAAACATGACCAATAGATTTTAGAGGTATAATAGGACACGAAATATTTTCTGCAAACACGCTATTTGAAAAAGTAAGGTCAAAACCAAGCGAATAGAGCGGGTAGCCGCAGCTACCCAAGCCCAAATATACAATCAAACTTCCACCATTGATGTTAATTTGACATGGGCCTAAGCTACTTTTGCATACTGAAATTCCTCTGCCATTTCGTCAATTAATTACATGTGAAATATTACTGCCGTGTAGTTTCAAGCCTGGTCACCTTGGATTTGAAATTTCATTGAGTGGACCGACCTGATTACAGCATGCATGCTTGTGTTAGTGCAATGTCATTAAGGTCACATATACAATGTATCTGGAAAACTTATCTGTCAATTCAATGCAAAAACTCTAGATCTGACTGAAATGGATATCAATGGTCTAAATTGGAGAATAAAGGTTATGATTTTGGAACCGGTACTCTCTTTACGATGATTTGAAACCAAGGTGGTGCCATGATTTTAAGTGGAAGAACGAGGTCAGAGGCCGAGTTCTTTCACACAAAAATAATGGCATCGCCGGTTTCGGTTCATCATAAAGAGACTAACGGTTCCCAAAATCATACCTTTATTCTCATCCTTAAACAGATCTACAATTCAAGGTATTCTTTAACCTATTTTCAGATCTTTAAGGCTTGAATACAACAAGAAAGGACTGCCACTACCCAGTGAGAAAAAAAAAAAAAAAAAAAAAAATAGTAGGGGGGTTTCCCCACCTACAATATACCCAAGTTTGGCTACTCTAGCTCATCCAGAAAAAAAGATATGACCAAATGTTCCAGGGTTAACATTTTTATCACGGACATACATACATACGAACATACGGACATTCCCCCCACCCCCTGACAGACCTAGGGGAGGACCCTGGGGGTATGAATTACATGGTTAGTAGGGGGGTTTCCCCACCTACAATATACCCAAGTTTGGCTACTCTTGCTCATCCAGAAAAAAAGATATGACCAAATGTTCCAGGGTTAACATTTTTATCACGGACATAAATACATACGGACATACGGACGGAGCCCATTTTATAGTCCCCTCCCGAACTTCGTTCGGCGGGGACAATAATGGCATCGCCGGTTTCGGTTCATCATAAAGAGACTAACGGTTCCCAAAATCATACCTTTATTCTCATCCTTAAACAGATCTACAATTCAAGGTATTCTTTAACCTATTTTCAGATCTTTAAGGCTTGAATACAACAAGAAAGGACTGCCACTACCCAGTGAGAAAAAATTGAACCCCCTTGAACGTAAAGAACATACGCAACGAGATGTAACGTTGGCAGGCGCGCAGAAATGTAGCAAAACAAAGTATGACGTGAGCTCGAGTGCATCAACCTCCAAATAACTTCAATACGCAGTATGTACTATCTGGGTTCAATTAGCAAATTGAATCCAGGCATCAGCCGATGAAATTGCTTAATTTTCACAGCTGTTTAAGAATATGATTTTTAGTAATGGTCTGCTTTACATTTTAAAACCAACTCCACAATAAACCGAGTAACCTACATAAAACAACATGTTGTAAAAGAGCATGCTATCAACACATCAAAGCCGTTTGTCAAAACACTTCACTTTCAACTTGTTTGAAAACATCATTAATGAAATTAAAGTGACATTTTTACAAGTGGGCTAGCTTTCATGCCAAGAGGCACGTGTCAGTATCATAACTTCATCTTTGCACAAAGTAGTCGTCATATCCAAATAAAGATTGAGCCGGAGTGATATAATTGACATTGCAGCTACAGTCACGACCTTATCGTCAACAGTCAATTACTTTGTCAAAATGTTTGATCATCATGTTTAACCATACCACATGCACATCACTCTAAATATGCTTAAAGGTGCAAGAAGAGCTTTTCAGGAATCCATAAATTGGATCATGTACTGTGAAATTCTTATAAATTAGACACTTACTAGATTTCTTACTTAAAAATAAAATAAAATTGCTTATGTTTCAATATAAAACAAAATGTGAATTTAGTATTTGCTCCAATAAAAAATACATCGGTCCTCGGACCACATGTGTCACCTGCTGTCGCGGTTTGTAATGATAGGCCTCATATGACCCTTGACCTTGGCATGTGACCTTTGACCGCATCAACAAATGAGGATTCAATGCTGCACCAAGTTTGGTTCCAATTGAATTTCAACTTTTCAATTGAAGTCAATTTTACATTTTCAGCCTATCTTACAACTTGACTCACATGACCTTTAACCTTGGCATGTGACCTTTGACCTCATCAACAAATGAGGAATCCAATGCTGCACCTATGATTCAAGTTTGGTTTCAATAATTGAACTTCAACTTTTCAATTTAGGTCAATTTTACATTTTCAGCCTATCTTACAACTTGACCTCACATGACCTTTGACCATGGTATGTGACCTTTGACCTCATCAGCAAATGAGGGATCCCATGTTGCAGCTACGATTCAAGTTTGGTTTAAATCCATCGAAGTATGCGGATATTAGAGGCAAATGTTAACCCTTTTCACAACAACAGACATCAACAACAGACAACAGTGGACGAAGTGATCCCTATGTGTCTTCCTGCCTTAAGGCAGGCGACACAAAAATGAGAAATTACACAATATTTGTATCAAACAACAATTTAAAACTCTTAGTTTCAGATGTGGATATCCCGGGTTTAAACCAGGGTTTAGTCCTTTTTTTCAACATACTCTAAAAGTTTGATGTAATAGGTGGAAATATTCCTCATGGACAGACAGTCCAATAATATCCAGAAGTAAATGTGAACTGTCCATGACACAGAGTTGCTTGGTCTTACCCGTCCTGTCCTGTTAATGTTTTTGTTTTTCTTTACTCTAAATCTTGTTTTAGGAATTTAAACCAACAAATACACCACTTGTAATAAGATGGCTGCTAGACTAAGTATTGTGTAAAGTTTTAGTATACAAACAGTTGTCCTTTTTTGACTCCAGTAAATTTAATTTACAAATCAAATTTAGTAAATTGCCTCATTGAAATGTACCTTCACTAAATGGCATGCCAATGTACAAACATAATGCATATCATGTGAATGCTTTCAGCATTAAACATTCAACATTAGAATGGACCATGGTCAATGTCCTGTAATTAACCAAATGAAGAAATGATGAATTAAGATACTGTTTTTCATCATCAGAATTACTTTAAGTTTATATTATTTTTGAGTTCTGCTGTTAATTTATTTCTTTTGCAAACTCGACTTTTCTCTTAATTAGTGATATCAATGGTCCGTTCAGAATACACAATATGAAACACACAGTGGCGTACCGACCGGGGGGGGGGCATGTTGCCCCCTCTGGCTCGAACAATCGAGACGATATGAACCAAAATATGCATTTTCGTGGAATTTTGATAAATTTCAGCCTAAATTTGGGCACATTTCAATTTCAAATTCGTCATTTTTCAGCGCGTTACGCGAGCATTTCGCACATTCAGACTTCGTTGGAGCGGGTCGCTGGGACGACATATGAATTTTGCCCCCTCTGGCGGGACGACTTGGAAATTTTGCCCTCTCTGGATCGACTGCCTCGGTACACCACTGGATACACAGAGTGTAATTTTATTTATGGAGGACAGGCTAGCATTGCGGTTGATTCATTCACCTTTCACCAATGCAATCCAGGCTCGATTCCCAGTTGAGCCAGTGTTGTACATGAATTTACTTGCCGATATATACTAAACTACCAGTCCTTGTATGTTTTTCCCATATCATATTTCTTCTCACATTTTTTTTCCTACGTAAAAAAAGTTTTACCTTACCATTATGATCAGTCTTCAGTAAGGTTTTTAAAGTTTACCACATTTCAGCAGCATGTAATTGGGTGTGTGTGTGTTGTGTGTGTGTGTGCATGCGTGTGTGGGAGGTGTATGTGGGTAGGAGGGTGTGTGTGTGTGTGTGCACAAATGTGCATGTGTACTTGTATGACATATACTTTCGAGGACCTAAACACAAAAGAAATTCTTACTCATAGCAGCCATAATTAATTCTACTAACAACAAAATGTTTAATAACCTGACATGGCAGACCAATTTATTGTAGGCAGTGAGGATTTAAAAAAGGACATTACATCATTGGTAGAGAAAGATTTTAAATAGCTTTCAAAATCTTTTCATCTAAAGTACGTGCAAAAAGCACTTTGCTACATTACAGACATCATTAACTCAATTACAAAATGCTTCACAAATAGCCAGTATATAAACTGCTGAAGTGCTTGGATACCCTCGGTATACGTGATTGAAATGAGAATGAGATGGGTTTACGTGACATAAATACAAGATCTGTAGACACAGCGAGGAGCAAAAGCAGAACCATGGAATCAGCATGATATTGAGATAAGTGAGTGAGTTATTATATGAAACGAATACAGTGTAATTAGTGTTTGCAGGTACAGATAAAATTATCTTTCTACATGAAATTAATTAATATGATTTAGTTCTCTTCAAAATTGTTGCCAATTCTAATTTTTGCTACCACTTGCAAAAGTGCCACAGCCATATGTTGGTAAGTCCATCCCACCAGTATTGGCTCGATGTTTTTCAGCGGTATTAGTTTGAGAGCTTAAACATTTTGGCTGGTAATCCAAATAGAGTTAACTCTAAAGTTAGACCTGGGTTTAAACCAAGCTTAGTTCTTATGGATGGGAAATCACTTTCATCACACCTATAAAGTTTAAAGGTAAAGGTGAGAAAACTCCTCATGGATGGCCAGAGCAATGGGGAATTTTCTCGCAGTTAGAGCACCACTTTCAAAGTATCTGAATAGGAAAAGGTCAATTCATAAAGGACTAAGCCTGGTTTAAAATCAGTCTAAAGTTATCTCCCTTAGACCTCAATGTATGAGCAGTCATTCAGTGCGTAACCAGTGGGGGGCGGGGGCCCCCCGGACACCAAAAAAATCGGGAAGGGGAGCCAAAAAAAAGGGAAAGGAAAAAGGGAGAAGGAAGAAAAAAGAGAAGAGAGGAGGGAAGAAAGAGGAAGAAAAACGGGTTTTAAGAGAAGAGAAAAAGAGAAGAAAAATAAAGGAAAAGAGAAGAAAAGGGAAAGAAGGGGGAAGAAGGGAAAAGAAAGAGGGAAGAAGCGAAAGGGAAGATTAAAAAGTGAGGCCAAAGTTCCCAGTCTCCCCCTTCAAAATTTGGAACCGACCTGGAAAAAATACTGGGTCTACCAGGCGGGAGCGCAACGAGCCGGAAAAATTGGCATATGAAAAATCGGGAAACTTCTTGAGTCTTGCCCCCCCACCCCTGGCTCAGGTATGGTTACGCCCCTGAGTCATTGTCAGCAACTCACATACCAGGCATACCATTGCTTTTGTTTCTATAGACACGTTTAAAGATATTGATCTGACAGGTGTTAGGTGGATTAACACCTCAACTGTATGTAGCAGTCATTGTCATTAACTCACATACCAGGCATACCATTGCTTTTGTTTCTATAGACATACCTAAAGATCTTAATTTGACAGATGTTAGGTGGATTAACACCTCAACTGTAGGAACTTGCCAAGAAGAACAAAGAGTACATTCTAAAAGATACCCAAAAATGTTTTCAAATAATCAAGATGACTGTAGTATATGAGCTAATTTCAATATGCTTCAATATTTTGTCTTTACCTTGACGGGCCCTCATTCATCTGAAACAAAAATAGCTGAGACTCGGGGATGAAACAAATCAATCACCGACAAGACATTGGATCAAGTGTCAAACTGCTAAAAATATTACCAACAGTCATTGATAAATATTTTGTTCTACTTCAATAGTTTGATTAAATCACCAATTTTAAAGTGGTTCTTCATTTGTGTGCACCTAATTCATTTTCACTCTTTCTTACGTGCGCTTGCAATTTTGTTGTCTCTGCCATATTTATCTTGTCCACCATGCTCAAGGTTGCCAAGGAATTAAGAAAATGACCTAAAACTTCTTTTCATTCATCTCCATTTTGAAATTAAAATTCTGTTGATAACTCTTATGGTTTTGAGGTTTTAAAAAGGTGGAACATTTTAGCGTACAAAAAGTAATTTCTACTTTCACGCTCTTTCCAAAATGTAATCACTTTAATTGTGGCAATTGTTTGGCAAGTCAACTTGACAACCGTCAAGGGCACATGGTTTCTATGTTGGGCATGACTAAGAGTGACAAACGGAATGGAAACCGACACCTATGTCACATGGGATTTTTCCTCAGTTTCCAAGTTATCTCAAGTGCACAAGTCAGTCAAACCAGCAAAAAAATGAGATAAATTGGCTGTTTGTTCACAGATCTAAGGAAGATGTGCCCTTACTTGATGATGGTGCATCTACTATTAGTAAGAATAGCTACTGCTAAGGCTCTATTCGTAAGGCGGCATGTTTACGTCCCTACTACTCCGCCTGTAGGTTGATATTTTGCGTGAACTTCTCGATGCTATCAATATGATTGATTATCGTGTTTATTAATTCATGGAGCCAGTGGTGACATTGCTAGGAGACTTGTGTTTGCTCTCATATTGCCTAATTCTACTGTTATTGGATATCACTATTCATGGACACTAGGCAGATAACCATGGCATGGAATTGGCCTCTCTCAGACATTCAAAATGATTCACCTACTCCAGGAAATTCTGCCAGAACAACAAATGAGACTGTAACAGACGATACTAGCATGCCTCACATTAATCTTTTCTTTGCCATCTTCATACCTTCTTTGTGTTTTTTCATCACTGTTGGTAATCTTGGAACAATCATTGCCTTTTGGAAGTTGCCTAGCCTACGTGAGAAACCGAGTGAGCTGCTCATCTTGAGTCTCTCCTGTGCCGATTTCATCACAGGGTTTATTGTCATCCCGCTCTTCTCTCCGGTGTACATAACTCCAGGATACTGGCCTTCCAAGGAAATCACCTGCCGCATCTTCATCTTCTTCATGGATCTCTCTGTCCATGCTAGTCTCTTCACTCTGTGCTCAATCAGCATAGATCGCTTCTTACTGGTATTAAAGGAGTACCCACAATATATGAAAATACAAAGTCACCTTCGCATCCAAACAACTCTCATTATTGGTTGGACTTTTTCGGCCATAACCGGAGTAATTGAGGTGTCCATGTGGGAAGTTGCCAAGGAATTGGACGAAAGTGCATCACTCATAGACTACACCAAATACTGCTTGTCTCCACCACGAAGGATGAGATCATTTGCGCTCACCTTCTTCTTGACACTTTACCTTCTGCCAGTCATGCTAGTATGTGGTCTAAGCACAGCTTTCTTTTGCTTACTGCACCAAAGGTTGACAAAGAGTTGGGGAATGCGTGCCGAGGCACAACTAACAAAAACAAACAGCAAGCGGATCCAAAGACAGCCATCAACATCATCACTTGTACAACAGCAAGGTCAGAGCCACACGATGTCAAGCCATCAGAGAAATCGCTACATCAAACCGGCAATCACTCTCCTATGTCTAGTCTCTGCCATGGCCCTCTGTATGTTGCCCTACTGCTTTCATGTCATCGCAGTCGAAGTATTTTGCCAGAAGTGTGCTGACTGGAACGTACTCTATAGTTTGCTATTGCTTCAATTCTGTAATGCTTGTTTGGATCCCATTTTGTATGCCTTGACTCAGAAAAAGATTCTAACTTTCTATAAAGTACATCTGAAGACTCTCAAGAGAAGGTTAACATTTAAAAGTCAGACGGATAAGATGACATACCGATGAAGAAACAACTAGCTCTCTCTTCTAATAGTAAGAGTAACATGAGTAATGAGATATGAATGTCAGTACTTACAAACACTGAAGCAAGCCTTAAAGACTAAATATCTTATAAATCACACCAGCTTATCAGTGTAAGCAGTGGGCCATTGTGTATGAAATTTACTTGTTTTATTTCAAACAAAGCCCCAGGAAATTGAATGTTCCAGAGGGTGGTATCTGCTCTTCTTGCCATAATAATGAAAGAAAACATTCTGTTTCTACCACTTTATGATTAGCTTAGTTGTTGGCAAAAGTATGACCTGCAGAGCTAAATGAGATGCTCATGGAGAAATGTTATCGCAAAAGTTGATATGAAAAGAGGCGAGACTGAAATGTACTTGTTTGTTCTTCAGTCATAAAATATTAATATTCAATATAAATATCTTGGTTTTTGACGTAGCTCTAATTATGTTATTAATCTCCTCTGTAATGAAAACTATATATATTAAGTTATAACCAGTCAGATATGTAATTGCTTCACTATTAAGAATTGTTTCTAAAGCATTGGGGTCATGGTATATCAATGCCATATAAATTATTTGTGTAGTTGACATCTTTACCTTTTGAAAAGGTCTAATGTGGCAAGAGAAAAAAGCTTACGTCAAAATGGGTCACCCGAAAGACAGCCTTGTACTTAAACTTTGTCTGATCAAAATTCAGATTTTGGTATCAGAAGGTTAAATTTTCTCACAACCCCTGTAAAAGTTTAGACCTAAACAAATGTTTCCTTTAGATGCTATTACAAAAAGGTTTCTGAATATGGTTGACCACACTATGAAAACACCTGTTCCATGGGTCCCCTTTGCTTCCTAATAACTGAATCATTCAAACAATATTGCTAGCTCAAAACTTGGAATCAGCTGTTTTTATTGTATGCCTTCAAATACAAAGTAAAAATATGATTTAAACAAATCAGTCCACCTACTTTATAGGGGATGGCCCAATTTAATTATACATTTTCCTCTTGATTGAATGACCTTGACCCTCTTATCCCATGTGTAACGTTTCATACCGATATTTCAATCCATTTTGAAATGAGAGCTATAAATGCAATTTTGTATGCCCCATAGAATACTTTATAAAATTGATACTGGACATGTTTTGCTCATAGTATACAAACCAAAACACTAAGAATTCACATGGTAAATGAGAAAAATAGTAGCTTTCTTTAGACACCAAATTTGACCACTTTCGATAACCTCGGGGCGTGGGGTGGGGGGGAAGAATGATCTGCCATTGCCTCCTGCCATTATGCCGCGGGGAATCCAATACAAAAGTCCTTCTAATGTGTTTCAATTCGTTTGTTAGTCTGTTAACGGCTTGACTACATACAATCCAAAGTCCGCACTAATTTGTACATTTGGGGGATTTCCAGAGGCGAGATGCCTCCAGTCAGGTTTTGTATTTGATGGGTGCAATCATCAACCAGGCCATATGCATGAGTTCAAACTGCATCAGCTTTTCAACAAGAAAGTCAAGATTTCAAGAATTTGGCAAGTTAAAAGTATAGCACTTTCTTTTAGGGCCAACAAAAATTTGTCTCAACATGTGGCAAATCAGGACTGCTGCATAGCGCTACACAATCCACGCCATTTGGGATCTTTTATTGGTGGTCCAAAAAACAATTTTGGCCCCCTCCAAATGGGACAAAATGCAATTTAAAAAAAAATCCTGCATAGCACTCACTGTTTAAAACAACAACAATTGCAGCACATAGCTTTTGCCAAATGCTTTCCAGACCAAGAACGTGTTTGGCGGCCTGATCTTAAAATGAATATAAAATGGCCACAAAAAGTAATTGGCCATTTTTTCACCAAATGTATGCGGTGGCACTGGCTCAAGAAGCACAAACCTTTTCTAATCAACCCTTTTTTCTGGTAGTATATATTTAAAAACATATTATTTTAATTTTAACGAGTTTTTTTTATTTTTTCTTGGAAAACTACATGGCACGATTTAAGGCATTTTATATTTCTGTCTGAGCCTGTCCTTAATGTCTGATCCTCTTTTTACATTCCATCACAGTTTACACTACTTGAGATTCAAAAAAAATTTGCCAATAAATTTCCTGATCAAAGTCCAACCAAACACAACAAAGTTATATGATTCATGAACAGTATGTGGGTAAGTGTGTAGACTAATAACCTTACTCTATATTCTAGAAAAAAATATAGCCAATTTCTTTGGGAGAAAGAAGAAAAATAGATACAAGGTACTAGATTACCGCGGATCCTGATCCTACAAGTAATGATTCCATATCCTTAATAACCCCACATCTAGGGATTCAAACTAACACATGGATTGGATTGTGCTGTCTACACGTTGGACCATACAGCCAAAAGTGGTCAATATTTATGTAAATTTTTTGGAGGTTACATCTACGTGGAGATGCAAGAAGAGTCTAAATCTAATGTTTTTTAAATGTCATATCTGTAGCCATTTTGGGAAATGGCCATTTGTTCATATATCTTGACTAAACTGTGTTTATAAAAAAAGACCATCTTTTAACCAAGTTTGGTGTTGGTCTTTATCAGTAGCATAACAGGCTTGGGCGCCACGACCCCCCCCCAAACCTCCCTCTCAACAGGCTTTTTTGGGTGATAACTCCACAACATGCTTGAAAATAATGCAAAATCAACCTTTTTGCCTGCTCATCATGAAATTTTTGTCTCCAACCAACATACAAACATGTGGTGGTGTGAAAATTAGCCAAATGAAAATTAGCCAAATTTAATGCTAATGTAAGACGCAATCATTCAAAGATTGAAATTAAAGATGCAAATTTTATCCCACACATTCCAAATTCAATATTTTGAGTTTTCAACCAGATATTTCCAAAGCCAGAAGGAGCAATGCCCACCCTTCCCTGGTCACTACCACACTGGCACTGGCACATGCGCTTGAAATGCTGGGAATTGTGCTTACAATTTGTGTGTGTCTGAGGTATTTATATTAATCCTATTGGGCTTCAAGCTGTGATAGTAATTTTCAAGTTAACAAGAATCAAAACTAGGGATCCCTTTAATCATTAATGAGGTTCAATGAGGGAAAAAAATGTGAATTTTAATTATATTTATGTGGTTAGATTTTAATATAATTTACACTAATAATATTCAAATAAATATCTTCTGAGGCTTAATCCTTTCTTCTAGTTGGGAAATTTGGGTCACATGTGTCACTTTCCCTTTTGGAGTGTGCATCAAAAGACGAGAAAATCGTCATAGTTCTACTGTTTCAAGAAGTTCGGCAAAAAATCATTTTCAAAGAAACCAAAGCGAGCTACAGGCCTGAGAATAATTCTTTTATGCCCCGTACCATGTCCAGGAATTGATTAGATTGTCTGATAGGGAGTATATACTTTTTCCAAAACAATTTTTAACAATTTATGTTCATTGATTTGTACCTAATTTTTGGCCATTGGTTGGTGATCGGTTAGTTCCTCCTCTCTAGGAGCACAAACGTCTTGTAGTTGTTATGGTCAATTATGGCCAAAAGTCAATATGGGCAACAAAGGACCAAGTATCAGGTCCATGTAAGTCAACAAATAGCAAACAGTCAAAATTAAAAATGGTATTGACAAGAAGGACCAATCAGTCATGCATCACAATAACACCACACAACTCATAAAACAAAGAAATAAGGTACTGGCTGAGTCATAAGCAGTTAAGTACAGTATATCACTGCGCCAAAGCATGCGTAATAGTTAGAGGCGACGAGTTACACATGTGTGCAAAGGCAGTCCTGTCATTGGCATGTCACAGTGAGCAGATGAATGGTGAGCAAAACATGCAAAAAAATGTTGTTAAGAAAATGAAAAGAGAAGGGAACAAAAAGCTCTAAAATATGCACATGAGAACAGTCTGATGGGGTCTCTATGTATTTGTGTTAAAAGTGTAGGATCTTTTATGTGAAGTGTAAGACAGAGTTGCTTGGAAGATTTCTCAATTGCTCGGATAGCCTGAAACCAGGATAGCTTGGAATGAAATAAGAGGCATCAAGGCTCAGTTGGGTTAAACTTTCCTCGAAGGATTCCAATCCTCCTCCCAGTGCCAGTGGGGCAGCAACTAATAATTAAATTCCTTATATCACAGATGATGTCATTCCTTTCTTCATTATAGGCAGAACATTTAATGAGAAAGTGGGAACGTGTTTCACACCAATCATGACAGAGTCTGCATGTACTGTTTAATTTGTATGATATAAATTTTTGCACGAGTTCCTTGGAGTATAAGTCCCAGTTAGGAGGCGTGCTTTAATTATAGACTGTTGGATGATCCTTTTATTAGAGCCGGTATCTTCCCAGACATGATGCACAGAAAAGGTTGGCAAGCTGTAGATTAAGATATTTCAACTTATTTCATTCAGCTTCGGACCTTCAACTTATCCCCAAATACATGGTTCGCAAACAGCGGACTCTTAACTTATCTCTCCAGATCTCTTTTTTTTTTGGCACATTTTGAATATATCCATTGCACTTGGAAGTTGTATTTGGCAATAATGCAGATACGCGATGACAGGATATTGGAGGAGGGGGGATTTGGTAGCAAGAGGGCGAATTTTTAGCAATTTTTCTCTAAATTCCATCTTGCTACAAAATGTCGGTGAAGAAAGTAAGCATTTTAATATGTATGGTGGCCTCGATGGGAAGGCACCAAGAAGAAGGAAGATTGCTTCATTAGCTGTCCTGTCTGGAAGGTTGATTGAATCTGCGAGAGTTTCCTATGAAATTGATTTAGTCTAGTTTAATATCTTCTGCTGTATATGAACCGCCTCAAGGCCATAGGAAGAATTATTGGAAGGACGAAGTGTTATAGATTTGTAGCAAGCTTTGGGACTAGTCCACTTCTACCATGCAGACCAGCTCCCATCAAGGAAGAAAGGGTTCTTGACCCAAAACTAATCCGATGATTATTAATGATGTTGATGATCTATTAGTATCTATAATGCCAAGATTGTCACTTCCAGGGAGTTTTGAATAACGTCACCTTTATTCCACTCAGTAAAGGGACAGGCTCGGTTGCTTTATTAGATTTACAAGATTCGCTCTAATGATAACTGATTTCTGGGGATGAAATATCTTTTTTTTAGAATAATTGAAGGAATACAGGTAAAATATCCTGAAAGTTCTGTGGCATTTTTTGCAGCAAGAATGTGTAGTCCGCACAGTTGGACAGCCACAGAGTTGTGCCATCTTAAGCCCAAATCTTCATTTTCTCAGTTGTTCAAGAAAGTGGAGTGATGTTAGCTTTGATATCTTTCGTTGAGGAGACCTCACCCTTGGAGAACTCCCTGAAGAACTTTGAAGGGTCTTGATATTTCCGCATTCCATTTTACTTGCTGCCAGTTGTTGTCATATAGGCTTTTAAGCACACACCACGTTGAGTTGTCCAGCCCTTGGAGCCTCAGCCTCGAGAAGCGAAGGCTGGTACACAACATCAAAAGCTTAGTGCATCCAGTGGCTGCTTAAAACAAGTCACATTTGTTGTACAAAAGCATCATGTATATTCTGAACGATCAAGACAGTGTTAAGAGATGAGCAGCCTTCAGTAAAGCCTTTTTGCATACAAACTATATGTGGGAATATGAGTGTGAAGTCTACAAGGACTACAGAGTCAGGATTTAAGTAGCACAAGGAAATGTGATCCATGGTAATTATCGTGAGAAAAAGCAGCGTTTATCTTTTTTCAAGATTGGATGGACAATACCCTGCTTAAGAAATTGAGGAACAACACCTTCCTTGAGAATCAATTAATACGAAGAGTCACAGCATTTACTAGTTGACGACCACCATATTTGAAGTGCCTCTGCACATTTAAGCCCCTCTTATCCACTGCTTTACCAGAATTTAATTTGTTATGGCGTGTTTCAATTTCTGCTGCAGTAATGGAAGAATTTAATGATGGTTGAATTGTATTGCATAACATCTTAAAATCACGGTCAATCAATTTCTGTAATCTTCATCAAAGTGTTCCAGAATTGGGATTAGAACGATATTCACAATAGCGGCCATTTCTCACATGCTTTAGCCGGGTCCGAAATTGTTCACCATAGACCACTTGGTGGACTTCTACTGATTTTTCCTTTGCGTCTAATTAGTTTGTAGAACAGGTGTTGATCATTTTCAGAGGCGTTCATTATTTCTTGGTGGGATGAAACCGATGTTTGGCAGCAGCAATTCTTTGAGACTGACGGAGAAGTTTTTTTGTTTCTTTGTTTTGGAGTTTTCCAACTTCTCGAATAAGGATATACATTTTGAGACTGAGCAAATTTGCTTTTTTAAGTTTGTAAAAAAATTTGCATCCTTGATCTTTTTGCAATTTTGGTGTCCAAGATCTAAGACGCCGGGAGTTATTGTCACGTTTTTGGTCTGGTCTTTAGAGTAAGAATGGATGGCCTCCAAAAGAGTCTAACCAGATATCTCTTGCCAAGTGTTGGTCATCGAATTAATATCCAGGTTCTCAGTAACTTGTTAACAAGATTGTAACCGACAGATCTGCCCCTTTCCATTGAAAGAAGTGACTGGAAGATGAAATTTCTTTCTGATTGGAAGAACTTTGATTGTCAATAGGGAGATTAACACTTGCCATCAAGCAAAGTGACTCAGACACATTATTGGGAGCATCTTTGATTTGCTTAGTTCTCTAATATCAATACAGTGATTGGTAGTGAAGGAAGTAGTCAATCTCTAACGACTTCCTGTTGCTGTGAAAGAAGGTGAATCATGCTGGTACTTTTCAGGGAAGACAAGGCCATTGTGTAACAAAAATTCCTAAGTAATGCATCAAGAAGATTTCTGATTTTACCACCATGGAGGCATTATAAGTCACACAGATGCTAAAACTGGAACTTGAGGAGTACTTCGGGATTTATTTCATAAATCTGGTCAAGCACATCTTCATAATCCGGGGTGGATGACTTATAACCCACACCATAGCATGTACACATTCACGATACATAAGTTGTGGGATTTGTCAGAATATCTGACCGATACACGGTGATCCCATCAAGGCAATCTTGTAATTTCGCCAGACATCCTTTGGCCAAATATACACACGCTCTATCCCCGTGGGTTGTGTGGATCAATATTGTTTTCATCATCGAACACAAAGATAGCAATCATGAGTAGATACCTTAAAAGCAGTTGATTAATTTCAAAGTAGAAAAAGCCAGTGTTCCTGGGTGCAGACAATATCATTATTTTTAAGTAACTCATCCAGGAAACACAAGATTACCGTTGAAATTCTTGAATTGAATTCAATATCGGACTGTCTTTTTGGTTTTGCATCTTGTTTTCTCCCTCTTTCCTCAGTAGGGGACCTCTCTCTAAAAAAGGAGCCTTTGGTCATGTATTGGTCTTTTGTTGGATTGTGAAGATACGAGTAGTTATTGGTCCGATGCGAAATATGGTGGTTAGATAAGTTGGCTGAGCTTGAGATTCCGACAACCAGCCAGTTGACTTGCATACTATTTTCCCCCCTTCAAAAGTTAATGGCGGCAAAGAGTTCAGATAAACTTTGCATTTTTGACTTGAGAATTTAATTCGGCACAAATTTCAGTTGGAAAAAAATATTTTATTTCACAATTGAGGCAATTTATTGTCTTACACTTCTGGCAGTGAAATGGTGGTCAGAAATGGTCAGATCTTGAACCTTGTCATGCATGCATATAAACAGACATACAGAATTTGGATGATTATGTACCTCCTGCACTTGATGACCTTTCAACAAAACTCCCAAGTTCTCATTGAATGTTGCTTATATTTTTGAATTATAACTCAAAATCAATATGACTCATGCATATGTGACTTCTTTAATAAACTTCTTGTCAGCTTCATATTCTCCTTCCAGAAAGAAGCACTCACATTTTTTGACAAAATCACACCACAAGGTTCATTTTAGTGATCTTCTTATGGGGGTCAATTTTACATTTGTTTATTTTGTTTTTCTGAGGCATAGAACTAGAATCCTAGGCTATTTGTAACTGATTTGCCTTTATTGGGCATTTGCAAGCTGAGAGCAAATAATAATTGACATGACAAAGTTTTAAGAGCTCAATTTGACCATTTCAATATAAAATTGTGATGGAGAGAAGGTACAGACTACTTTGGTGTATCTTCAGGCATGGACGCCACTCAATTTGGACAAGTATCAGCACTTACATTGTGTCAAACCCTTTAAGGTTTATGGTGAAGTGAGGGCGCTGCACTGAAACAAGGTCCCTGAATCAAGACTGGCACTGGCAGGCAATATCCATTCATTGATCTATAGAAAGATTTACCCAATGTTAATGATTTATTTCATAGGATATCATTTTGTAACCTTATTAAAGGTCATCTATAGATCGCCCATAGGGAATAAGACATATGTAAAGAGACATGACAGTAGTGAAATTTAGTTATCTTGACCCATGAGAACTCGACACAGATATGACACTATTAGATAGCCCTGAAGAAGAGAAATACACTATACATGGAAAAAATTGTTATTGAGCTGATTTTTTCACCAGACATGCAGAATACATCATATAACAACATATCCAAATCCCCATGAATCCCCTTTGGGGGAACAATTTTATCCAAGATGGCATCCAAAAAGCATGACATTGGCATATAATTTAGCTAATCTTGGGCATCTCCAAGTAGTGTTTTGATGCTTTTTAGTCCATGTTTTCCTTGATGCTGAAATTTTCAAAATGGCCGCCATACAATAATTTGCTTTATCTCAACAACACGTAATGTTGTTGCTTATTGACCTTGCTCCGAATGCATTGATAATGAAGCATGATGTGGAAGTTTGAGAGATTTATACAGCTGGATTGGCTTTCATTTGAAAGAAGTTTGAGCACGTTGATGGCCACTTCAACATCGTTCGGATTTTTTAGGCAGGGAGTATATATATTAAGCGAATCAAATTAAAATGACAAGAACAATAATATTAAAAATTGAATAAAGATAAATAGGTGAATTGAATAAATAAATAGAATAATAATAAAGAGAAATTTGTAAAAGGGACGGGTGCAAAAAACGAGAACCTGAATTATGTAATAGGAAGTCCTCTTGAGGTGTTTTCACACGCCAATGGTATTTCTCCCAATTTCTGGGATTCATCTCTTTTATTATATTTTCTTTCACACTCCAGTTTCCATTTTGGTTCTTGGGTGGTTGTAAAAATAGAAAATATATAGGCCGATCTAGGCCCATTTCTGCAAGACGTACTTGTGTAGGCCTATTATTAATCATGCGTTATGTGAAAAGTATACGGAAACTGCATTATACTAAACTTCTTAAAGCATTCTTCGAATGATATTATGTTGAGTGGCGTACTGGTTCTCATCAGGGGCGTATCCAGGCTGACATACCCCCGGGGGGCAAACTAAGGATGAACTGTTGGCCGCCCCTATGGAACTTGGAAAATGGCGCGCCCTTCCACGTCTCCCTGTAGGCTTAGCCATATAGAACTTTTTTCGGCGAGCGTAGCGAGCCGGAAAATTTTGATTGTGTCGGCATATGGACATTGAAAATGGTTTGGGAACGCCCCTACAAGTGAAAAAGGTTTGGATTCATAAGAAAACGTCGCCGTTAGCTCACTCCTTTGAGGCTCAATTTGAGTTGTTTTTCTAATAATAATACAATAATTGATTTTGCCCTTAATATGGGAGTCCTTTCTTTGACTTTTTCGTACCCTTTCCGTTTTTGAAGCCCTTTTTATCTCTATATTCTCTTTTTAGATTTCCCCTTTTGCACCCCTTAAACTTTTTTCAACACCTTTCCTTCTTTTCTATGTTGAAGTCCTTTTTTGTTCTATATACCTCTTCTTGCCAGTTTTAGTTCAGTTGGGTTTTCGTGCCCCTTTTCCTATTTTAGGCTTCCGCCTCAACAAGGTCGGGAGACTTTTAAGTTTTCTCATGTCCGCCAGACGTCCGTCCGTGCAAAATTGGTTTCCGTGTTTACAAAATTACCATTTTCCGCACTACCCTGACTATTCGGTTAAATTGCATGTACGGGCGAGCTCGCTCAAATTCGGATAAATTGGCTGTTTTGCGCATTTAAGTTCGCCGGAGCTCAACTTTTTGAAATTGGTTCGATTAACTGGCAACACTGGCAATTTTTTCAACCTTTTTCTATTCGTTTTGACGCCTTATTTTTCCAATTCCAATTTCCTTTGCTTTTTTAATTTTGATTCTAAATGTTTTTTCTAACTTACTATTTCACTATTTTAAAACCCTTTTTGTTTGTTTTATTTGACGCCCTTTATTTTTCGTTAGTTCTACTTTTCCATTCCTTTGCTATTTTAGCGCCCTTAACTCCTAACTTTTTCTCAAATGCTTTACTTGTGACGCCCTTATTCCTTCTTATTTCTCTTTTCTTTCATCTTTCCTTTGTTCTTTTTGGCGCCCCTTTCCTTTCCCTCCGTTTTTTTTTTTCTTTTCTCTCTCATTCTCATTTTGCTGCACTATTTTGTTTTGTCTTAGTTCACTTTTCTTTCCAATTCATTTCACAACCCTTCGGTTCTCTATTATTTGCTTTCTTATTGTGCTTTTGGCACCCCTCCCTTTACTATTTTTATACTTTCTCTTTTCTAATTTAGCCCCCTTTTCGCCCCTAATGTTTGACGCTTCTATCTTTCCTTACGTTCCATCCTTTTCGCTCTTCGCCATACTTTTCTATCTCTTCCCGCTTTAATTGTCCCCCCTTCCCCCCTTTTCATTTCCTTTGGTCCCACTATTTCTAATGTCTTTCTTTTCCTTCCCCTTTCCTTTCCCTTCCTTTCCTTCCCCTTTCCTTTTTCCCTCCTTTCCTTTCCCTTTTTCTTTTTTTGGGCGTCCACCCTTTTCTTTTTTGCGCCTCCCTTTCGGACACCCGGGGGCAGCGCCCCCAATGCCCCCCCCCAGTGATAACCCACGCCTCATTGTGCAGGTTTTGGGAAATTGGCATTCTGATTAAGTTTTTCGAATAGACTAAAGATGAACTAAAATTACTACCTATTTAGTAATTACACATCCCTTGTTCGTGAATATTGACTTTAAACCAAACCCTCATATATATGCGACAGTTTGACAGAGCTTCCTTGCAGGATACTACAAAGGAAAGTATATGTCAGTTAGAGATAATTATATTGTAATCGGCAGCAAATTGGCAGCCATTTTGATGGTCCCATTTTGAATTTTTGACATTAAGGAAAACCATCAATTATTTAGATTTAAAACAAAATGAATTCTTGACCTCAAAAAACATATTAAAACATGGCGATATAGCTAATTATATAAAATGGCGGCCATTTTGATTTGGCGTGAAGGAAGTCATCAGTGATTTAGATTTTACAATGATTGCATTTCTTTTGAGATCCACCCAAAATTTTCAAAAAACACTAACATCGTTCAACATCTCTACTTTAAAAACGGAGATATAGCTAATATGGCGGCCATCTTGTGATAACATTTTTTTCCCAAGGGGATTTAGGGGGATTTTGAATATGTTGTTGTATGAGCATTCTGCTTATATCTGGTGCAAACAGCTCAATAAAACATTTCCAGGGTCACAAACCTCAAGGGACCACAGATTGTGAAAACCACGTTACATGACTCCAGCAAATAATAATAAATTAAAGGCTGATTAAAGAAATTTTGAAAGCAATTTTTGTGCTTATTCAAATATAAATTAGTCACTAAATTGAAATTTGTTATCTAACTGCTCATTCCCAAAGTTTGAGCCCTCAGGTGAATGATATTTTTGCATTTGATTAGTAAATCCTTAATATAGTAACCATAGCAGCTAGGTGCCATAGGAATCGTGATGTATATAAATTTCCAATAAGAAATTTGACTGTGAGGTATGATTTTTTCTACATGAAGGACATGAATTTCAGCTCGCTATTTCACATGATTGTTAATATGTGGACCAACTAGAACACATGCAAAAAATTTTTGATTTGTTTAAAAAAATTATGCGCACCATCCGCTTGACAAATCTCTGAGTGGGTATATGAACCAATTTCTAAAAACACAATACATTTAATTAATAGCTCTCCCTAAGTAAGCATATTTCATTTTGGAAATTTGTTTTATCTTAAATATGGCACATTATTTTTTAAAAATGTAAAAAAAATAGATAGACAATATGTGAGGTATGCGATGAATTACAAATGTTAGTCATACTTTACTTTTTTTCAACCCATTTTAAGTAAGTTTCATCTTTGAAATTTCTGAAAATGGAGATCAAACATGAGTGTGTCCACAATACCCATGCATCTGTCTTACTAAACTCTCTTTCCTTTTTTCAGCATGAGAGAGAGGCAGAAATACCAGCGAAAAGGGGGTCATTTCTCCGTGTTATATTGCACTAGAGTCTAGTGTACAAAACTTAATGAGGGATTAGTTCCGTCAGGCCATAGTGTAATCCCTAACTGAAGTCTTAACAATAACTAGGTCAATGCAATCTTACACGGAGGAAAGGTGTGAGTTGGGTACGCTTAGGTTTGTGATACTACTCATGCTCCCGGAGCAGGTCTCCCTCACTACCTCAAAGGGCAAGCTATTTATTTTTCTGATCCATTTTTTGGGATTTTAAAAGAGGCAGTACGAGATTCAACCCGAGACCACTGTATCACTAGGTCAAAGCTACCTAACCACAACACCAGCGAGGATTGTTGTGGCCAGATTTGCATTCTAATCCTTAATAACATTTACGACTAGATCACTACTGCTATTGTGGTCAGCAATCATATAATGAATAGCTCCACTCTGGAACAGGATGGCACAACCTCATGTTCCAGGAGCATGAGTGGTGGTCAAAATCTCACCTTTGCCTGAGGTGGCAAGCCACCACTGTGTTGCTGGCATGTTCATTCATTCTATCATATTGTGTCATTGATAAGGCAATCGTACCCAGATCACTCAATGAATTCCTAGCCTCAGCATTTAGGATTTTCTTGGAGTGTGTGGGAGGGGTAGGTTACATTTGCAGGCCCGTTTTTTTATTGGGGGGGGTGCAGATTTGCCAGAAGTAGACCTTCGCGATGTTACCGGACAGTGCCATTGTACAGACAAATTTATTTGGCTCGCTTCGCTTGGCAGGTTGCCCCAAATTTACCGTATAATAAGAGTAGTAAGGCGTAATGGCAAGTAATAGGGCCCCAGTGGTATGGCCGATGGTTATCATATTCATGCACCACCAACCCTTTAAAACAACACCTTTGACATCAACAGGAAACTTCTAAAGGGACAAAGCGGGACCTTAAACTAAGAAAAGCGGACCTCGTCGTTGGGGGGGTGCGTCGTACCCTGCACCCCACCTGCTACCAGACCCTGGTTTACATGATGTATATTATCTCTTGCTAAAAATGGACACCTTCAAGGAGATGTTAAAAATTTCCTAATTACTATTACGCATCCAAATTCCAGGATAGCGGATGCATTTACACAACATTTTTACCATTTAATTTCTGAAGCACCATTTTATTTGTGTCAAGAATAACAGTAACTGTATAAGGTGGATAAGGATAATTGCCAAATTGAATCTCATCTACAGTTGCTTGGCAACTTGCAAGATCTCCAAAATGCTTTCAGCACTCAGAAGGGAGAATCACTCAGTAAGTACTGCATTTATGGACAATGGGTTTTTGAATAAATAGGTCTGGCCAGTTTAGGTTGTAGCTATCAGACTGAGCTAGGCCGTATGGGTGCTGTCACTCTTAGTGTTTGTCTGCTAAAACTCTAGGCTTCTGATCAAGCCCTGTGTTTGAAAGGATGTTAAACAATCACAAGTATGCACAGAATAGAACAGCAAAGGAAATAAAAGGCTTAACTTTAGAATACCCTTATCACTTTCTTAGTGTGCAAAGCTACACATTTTTCAAAGCGCCACTCAGCAGGGGTGGTTGTGAAGCTACTCTACCTATGTGAGTGTTCAGCAGTGGCAGCACCAAGCTACACCTTTCTTGAAATGAAAAACAGAGCAATGGCACAAACCCACCTTATGGTTTAGTGTTTCAGAAGTAGCACTGCGTAAGCTGGTCAATCGCTAATAGTAGCAGCACCATGATTAATCCTGTCTCTCCATTTGGAAGCACCAAGGTACATCTTCTCATTCTGTTTCTTTACCCGTCTGTATTTCTCCCTCCCAAAAACTATTTACCCTTTATACGCTCATTTCTTACCTCATTCCTTCCACATGTTTTCTTTTCTTCTAAATTCACTTACTCCCACCCCCAGTCTTAGATACTCTCTTTTCCCATCTGATGATCCTTCTCCCTCCACAGCTCTCTCTTTTTGAACCTACATGGACCTTTACCTCAATCTCTTAAGCTTTCCTTTCACCAGTACTGATTGTCACCAAGTTTGGTCTGAATTGAATTTATAATTTTAAAAAAAGAAAAAACCTAAAAAATTAAAAAAAAAAAACAAAACTTCAACCAAAATGCCCAGAGAGCTTGGACATACCTAAACACCCATCCGAAATGTGAGTGTTTAGTCTGCTGTGAGCAAGCCCAGGGGAAAGACAAAAACATACTCCCAACAATGTTCACAGAGCTACAAACCAGTTTTCAACAAAAACAAAAATTCAAGAAAACACAGTAGCTATTATGTATATTTTGTATTGGTGTATCATAGAAGCTGAGAAAATGCCTTTGATATGAAACTGGTCCTAAGGACATAAAGAACATTTCCAACAACAACTAAGGACAGCACACAATGCTGTTGCATCATGACAAATTTGCATCAAAAATCTCCCAAGTTGATCAATCAATAAGTATAGAAACAACCAGATATGTAAGGAATGCCCCTTGTAATCACAATAGTAGGCCTAAGTCCTGAAAGCACATCGATAACAAAGACGACATAAAAATTGAAAATTCCCCCCCCCCCCAAATCACATATTTCATGACGTACATGTGTATGCAGAGGTGCTGTGCTCAGTTACAATTAAGGTATCTATATTATCTTTTCATAACAGACATCAAACAATTGCACATTAATTTTGTCCTACGAGTATTTGTCCAGTTTTATGTGCAAAAAAGATCTTCACCCTTTGTTTTTCAGCATACAGCTCAATATGTAGATGAATTTCAAAGCGAAACTTGAAGTGGAGCTTGGGAACTACTTCAACACACATGGTGATCAAAGATCATCTGGGGTAAAAAAATACATCTTGGGGCCACATGGGGTAAAAGATCATCTGGGGTCATAGGGGTCAAAGATCATCTAGGGCTCATTTGGGGTCAAAGATCATCTAGGATATTGGGGTCAAATATCTTGGGCCATGTGGGTTAAAGGTCATCTAGGGTCATTGGGAGTCAAGATCAACTTGGGGTTAATGTGGGGGTGTAGAGACCTACATTACGTACGAATAGTTCCGAGTTCCTAATTGTGAATATGCTATTTAGTTCAGGTGGAAGTTTGCGCACACAGCCTGAAGGAGGAAATGGAGTACAGGACTTTTTTCTATCGATAATATTTTAGTTTATTTAAAAATGTTTTTTTCAATTAATTTTGAAGGGTGTGCAAAAATTTGCAAGTGGCATTTTTGAAAATCCCAATATGGCTGCTACCAATTCCAAAATCACTAAAAATACCTTAAGTATATAGACATTTTTAAGGTTCTTCTGGTTGTTTAAAACGTTGAAGTGTTAATAAATGTGATTTGATTCATATACATGGCCACAAAAATCCAATAATGGCCTGCTCCAAAATCCAATATGTGGCTGATCATTAATATGACCTTAATTCCTCCAGTATACTATTTATGATAAGCAGAATTATGTTGAATACATAACAATATGTATGCAGGTGTCCAAAAGTGTTACAATTGAACACAATCTGCAAGAATTATTTAACACCTCTAGCATTGCATTGCGAAAGCATCCAGGCACGCCAAGTGTTCTCCAATTTGCAGTGTAAAGAGTGCGGTATCTCTAGTGTCTAGATATATGTTTTATTGCTTTACATTATGAGATATATGATTTGGTTTACTAGAAACCCTTATTTGGCATTTCTCTGTAATCGACATTTTTATATTCAAGATATTTAAAACCTATATTATCTTTATTTATGTAGTTTTACAATCAAACTAATTATATTAAAAGGTGTAATGAAGTTATGGATAGTATTGGACAATTTGACACATTCCTTATCTCCCTGGCATTTTTGTTTCGTTAACATGCACAAAATGTCAAGATGGGCCAATATGGCTGTCTTTTTAACTTCTCTTTAAAACCATAAATTAAGATACATCTGTTTGTATTTAGTTATATCATCCAAAATGATTATTAAATAAAGTTTAAATAAGTATGAGAGCTAATGTCTTGAACATGAAAACTAGGTCTGTATGTTATGTTTTACAACTGCTTAACATTCAAAATTGCAGCCAAATATATGAAGATATGACAATTTGTAAGTCTTAAAGATCTTAAAAGGCAGTTATATTAGCTGCCATCTTGATTGGTACGCAGTTAGCGACACTTGAAATGCTAGATATGAGTTCCTACTGGGTAGAGAGCCCAGATTATGCTCTATCACAAACACTTGATGAGTTATTGTTCAATTGGATGATTTCGGAGCATATATTGGATTCAGGGATGCATATGTGGAGTGATTTAATGTTGTGATCAAATCAACATCAAACCTTGTCCCAGTCGATCCTCGTGTTTAAAACCTGGATATAGAAAATAAAATTATGGCCATTTGAATGTATTAGAGAGTGGTAGCGCCGGCCATATTGGATTTCCTAGACAATGCCACTGCACGAAATTTTGCACACCTCCAGATATTATTGGCTATTGTCCTTATAACAAAGATCAATCGATATAAAAAGTCGGTACTCCATTTCCACCCTGTTGCCCCCAATTTCTCTGACAATTGGTTTGTTTATACTACGTTCATGTGAACTGACCATCCAAATGTCACACATTCATCTCCGGATGCCAACCGCTGACCTGACAAAATCAGTTGTACTAGTCCCACAACGTCCCAGAGTCAAATGGGATCATGCCATCAAATACATTTACAGAAAATGTCTTCAAGACATCAACTTTCCATTCCACTACAATCTTTTACATTTCTATGCAAACAAGAGGAAGCAAGTTTACAGTAACATGACTAGAAAATTATTAGCTTTGGATTGACCCATGTTAGTGTGGGTTGATCTAAAAACATGCCAATTTTGAAGAATATAAAAATGGTTCACCACATGAAACCAATAGTTATTTGGATGACGTAGGAAAAAATCACACTGGAGCAATGCCATTTTAATTGAATTTTAAATCCATGACTTCGTGTTTTTTAATTTGACTGCAATCTGAAGATATTTTGCAACCTCATATAGTACTGGACCCTGCTGAGCGAATATGGGCAGTAATGATACCATGTATGGCTGCCATGTGAAACATTAAATAACAAATACAGACCCACATACTCTGTTAACCACTGTGTTAAAATTTTGCTGTGTAAGATGGTTTAAAATCTGTTGGTTAAGTTTTACACAGCATTGCTCAG